>JACJUY010003660.1:0-31424 GCA_014220935.1 Platorchestia sp. MABIK | reverse complement strand
TTAAAAGCCCTTGTCTTTCCGCATCCAATGATACCAAAATAATCACTGTAGCTCAAAAACTGTAGGAGGAGATGATTTTTGAAAACCCCCCCCTTAAAATATCGTTTTCTCTGGTTTCCCATTTTCTTTTCAAGAAAATCGCATATTTTCATAGAAGATAAACGATTCCAAATTGCATTTCCTAACAGTATACCAAATTTCATTGCTCTAGGTTTAATAATAAAAAAAAAGGTCCAAAAGGGGGACGCTCACCTATTAATGCTACTGTAACCACCAATTGATGAAATTTCTAAATTGTGTGTATATCAACAACACTGGTTCTCAGATTAGTAAAACTCAGGACTTGAAACTCTATGTTCACCGTAGCACGATTATTCGTACATTGAAGAGTTTTTAATTGATATATCATTTTTTGCTAACTTTGACTCGCCATTACGCTGTTAGCATTAGCGTATTTTTGTTCTTCGAATTGATGAAATAAACTCACTATTACTTCTACGAGAAGTTCACTACGGATAAGATATACCGACAGATATTTTTCTTGATTGAGTGAGCTGCGAGCACGAACACCGAATGTATTTACTTCTCAGCGAAATGGCTCGCAGTTCAGTAACTCGCTTTGATCGCAGCAGCGGGACACTCGACTGGCTTCAACAAAGCTTTGAGCCGGTCCCGTGTGTCGAATTGCCTGCTCGTAGGAATACAAGGATTGTACTGCGAACGAAAGGAGGATAGAAAGCCTTGATTTATATTGAGGACCACGAACACAAAATGGACCATTGAAGGGAAAATGCTACTTTAATAGTTTCAGCCTTTAATAGCTTCTGAAATTGAATTGTTTACATCCCCATCAGAATGGTCATTTATCGTCTGTACAGTCCCAATCAGAAAAGTCTTCACCGATCGGTGGAGATTATTGCAGTTTATTGCAGACATTCTTTGCAGATCATGAAAGATCTTCGCAGGAGTATCTGCATTCAGTGAGGGAGGATTCAGTGCAGAATTAGTGCAACCTATGTCCGTTTTTGAAGTGCAGAACAGCATCGAATTTCTGCAAAGATCTTCACTGACCATGAGCGAAAAATTTCATTAATCTGCAATGAACTGCACTAATCAATGAACATCTTTTAAAATAAATCCTTACCGATCTTTGCGAAATAGGAGAGAAAAACGCATGGATAAAATGCAGCACATTATACTCAACAACAAAACAGTTTATCCATCCGAAAATCGTACGTCAGGGTAGAGAGTCTCGTCCCTTTGTCATAGAGCCGAACGTCCGTGTAGGTCAGAGAAATTCTTCTCTCACACACACTTCATTGAACAAAATGGATGACACGCACTTACATAATTTCTTTTCCAACTTTTCAGCCTTACGAAATAGTCCAATTTCTTCACGTGCAAGTTGATTCAGGAATGCTCCCAGCATTTTTGTTCTAATACACAGCAATTCATAAAAATCTATACATCTGTAATCATAAAATGCAACATAAATAGACAGAAATATAGATTTCAATGAATTACTGTGTTTTAGTACAAAAATGTTAGGAGCATTCCTGAATCAACTTACACGTGAAGAAATTAGACTATTTCGTAAGGCTGAAACGATAGAAAAGAAATTTTGTGAGTGCGTGTCAGCCGTTTTTTTCAATAAAGTGTGTGTGAGAGAAGTTTTTCTCCCTACCTACACTGACGTTCGGCTTTACGACAGAGGGGCGAGACTCTCTACACTGACCTACAATTTTCCGAAGAAATTATTACAGCGCGAGTTCGATCAGAAAACAGTTTATCCATTAACACCAAAGCAGAGCTCTTCGGTGAGAAAAGATAAAACTATAGCATCCGTGACTAAAAATAAAACTTAACCAAGAATATAACCATTCGATACGGCAACACCCATTTGTAACAGCAATCTTTAGCAAATAGAAAATAAATGAATATAATACTTGTTATTTCTGGTTAATCATTCGATACGGCAACACCCATGTGTAACAACAATCTTTGGCAAATAAAAAATAAAAACACTTGTAACAGCAATCTGTAGCAAATAAAAAATATAGGAAAACAGTTGTTATTTCTTGTCAATCATTCGATAAGGCAACGCCCATTTGTAACAGCAATATTTAGCAAATAAAAAATAAGAATATTTGTTTCATCAATCTATAGCAAATAAAAAGTAAAGGAATATAACACTTGTTACTTCTTGTTAATCATTCGATACGGCAACACCCATTTGTCACAGCAATCTTGAACAAAACAAATTTAGGAGTATAACTCTTGTTATATCTGACTTTGACCCTGTGTCAAGAGAGGCAGCATGTCTCACAAATCCCTCCCTCCCATAAATTTTTTATACCCATGGATCATTGTGAGACACTACGCTGAGATTAGCTATGACCTTAGCAGAACATCTTTTTACATTCTTGCCATGAGACTGATTGGACTACTGTAGAATCAAATCTGTCGACTCCAGAGCTACAACAATGTTTATAAATAAAATGATGTAAAAATTGATTTTCCTCCCATTACCACGACAAAGACGTTCAAAGAGAGGAAGGATGAAGTCACCATTTAGTATGGAATTAAGGGAACGCGGAATCAATGCACAAGGGGCATAGAAACAGTAAGCTAAGAAAGAAGTTGATGAAACGAGAAAAAAGTTAAAGCAGAAAGTAGTAGGTGCTTAAAAACAGGACAGCAGTGAACCGAAAAAAGATGGTCCGTTACAAAATAAAATACATGTGCTATTTCAACAAAAAGAAAGCCGACCAAACATTTAGCTCTGTACCTCACATAATCCCCCTTGGAGCGATAATTCCCATAGATACAATAGTTGTATCCCCCTGAGGGAAGTGATGTAAAAAAGTTAAGTAATTTATAAAGTTATAATTTTTTACAGTGGCCCAGGAGCTGCCAGTTGTGCACATTTGCTCTAACTGTAACAAAATAAATTTCAATCATATAATTTTACTACAAATATCGTCACGTTAGTCATCTATTTCATTGGCGTGAGACACTTCATTTTTTAGTAATAATTCATATCGACTATTATCCACTCGTTCCTCAATAATTTTACGAGATCTGTGAATTAGAATCAGTGTATGTTTACTTCAATAGGAGTGGCTTGCATCCATTTCAAAACTTAAAATTTGAAATACACGTCGTGGGAGGCTGCTGCTGCAGGAGAAACAGTACCATTACCTCATAAAATTCCACATTTACAACATTGCAAATATTCAATGGCTACGCACATTTCCTTGTGATAAAGAGCTTTTGGCTTAAGTGTAGTTAAAATACACAATTTCGCCTAGCTAGTAGAAGCATTTTTAAGTTTTGCGCCAATGCATAAAGTTGTAAACAATGCTATGGGAAAAAGAATAAATTGATACCTTTAAAACGTGAACATTGAAACAGCCAGTATTCATCAAAAACGAGTACGTGCCGAGGCTTTCAATTGCGATGCATCTTCATCAACGCCAGCGAAGATGATCTTCGTTTCTCGTGCCAGTCTCGGGCTCTTCTTGCCTTCAATCGCAATTCTGCAGCGCAATCTATTAATGAAAGTGTGGCTATAGGATGATACTATACAATGAGGTAACACTGTGTAGCAATCAACTCATTGGTTATTATTCTAATATAAGTAAGTTCAAGCTTCCCTAACCACAAGAGGCGTTCCAAAGAGAGGAATAATGAAGGGACCATCTAATATGGACTCGTACATGCGGAATCTATGCACAACGTGTGTTCCCATATGGGCCATTCTTGTGCGGTAATAGTGTTGCCTCACCAGAATGTTGCCAGTTAACTGAACACAATGCGCGTAGAAACAGCTGGTCAGAAAGAAAGTCTCAACAAGATTAAAGTTCAAAAAGTAAGTATATATTTCTGAAGAAAAGGATGGTACTGACCCAAAAAAGATGGTCTTAACAAAACAAAAAACACACTTTTTCATCAAAGAGAAGGCTTTCCTAACCTTCAGTTAGGGCCCGTATATTATCCACCTGGGAATTCAATTAAAATGAAGATATACATTTTTTGATGACAGACCGTCTTAAAAGCAATGTTGTGGCGGATTTTAAAACGAGGAATAGTTTTGGAGCATGTCTAAAATTGTTTGACCATTTCATTGCATGATGTCAGTGGGTGACATGAAGGAGAAATACAAAAACAACATTTATGTCAAGCAGAAACGAGAGGGTTTCCAGCTATCTAGGTTCAAAGTAGAATCTTGGTTAACTGTCAAGAAAACCTGTGTAGGATTCAAAAACATCAACAATCAAATGAAGGAACTTTAAAAAAAAATTAAACTGCATGAAAATATGAATTGTCAAACTCTGTGCACTTACATGCTTAGCACATGCGATTAGTAACCTTTGGAACAGATCAGCATCGGTATATTGCATCAGAATAGCCAAGAAGCAGTGTTTGGATAAAATCTTTCAAGTTAAATTTAGTAGGTTGAATTTATCATTTGATTGAATATTGAATGAATGCATGGAATATTAAGGGAGACGTCCACGCTGAAATCAACTGAATAAATGAAATGGCTGTAACGTTCTTTCTATGGAATTCAGATCTACGAAAATTGGCACAAATTTTTATTTTGAAAATAAATAGGGGTCGTTTCAATAACTTTTCCCCACTTTCGACATAATTTTGGAGACAATGGGGGAAAGTGGAGTAGGTGGGGGGTGGAAGTGTGCATACTTTTCAAGAGACACTTTCTCGAAAAGTACTCATCTTCTCATCTCAGAGCAATGATTTAGGTGTCATTGGATGCGCAGAGAGTTTCTGCATGACGAGTAGATGGATTATTTTAAATTTCGCCATAGTCTAGTTACTATGAAATTTGAAACTTTTTTTTAAAGGCATCATTTTTTCCATTGATTTTTTAATGTAACCAAATAATTACTATGAATTAAAAAAATCATACGTCAGAAGATAGAGCATCTTTTAGCGCATCTAATGTTACCTGAATCATTGCTCCACAATAAAAACTCTCGGAGAAAATAGATTTTGAAAAATAACCATATACCCCACATATTTTCCAATTATCTCCGTAATAATGGCAAAAAATGGAAAAAAGTTATGTACACGACCCCTATTTATTTCTGCAAGTACATTGGTATGTCAATTTTCATAGATCTAGATTCTATAGAAAGATTGTTACAGTCATTTAATAAAAATTAACTAAAATCTTAAAATCTGTTATTCTTTACCTAAATTTTTCCTATGTAACTCAGAAATTATCAAGAAATAAAAATAGTCCTTCGACTTGTCATAGAGCAACCTATCGCGTATACAATGACACCTAAATCATTGCTCTACGATAAATTTTTTTGAGAAGATGTCCCTTGAAAAGGATGCAGTTTCCCCTACCCTTTCCCCCATTGTCTCCAAAATTATGTAGTAAGTGGGAAAAATTCATAGGGACGACCCCTATTTACTTCCCAAAAAACACACGTATGCCAATTTTCATTTATCTAGATCTCATACAACAAACGTTACAGCCATTTCCTTGATTTTGGGAGGACGTCTCTATCAAGCCTATTCACCAATGATTTGGACGCAGAATGGATGCACTCTGAATTCTCGTTTTTCTCGTCGCCGGTTTTCAAATGCCCAGTGTAGCTAAACTGGGCAGCTAGCTCTCACTTCATTCTTTTGAGGATGCGGCGTATGGTGCCTCTGCTGTTGATCCCAACGTAATGCTTGAGCTTGTCAATCTGCAAGTAATAGTTCAGTTGAAATCGAAGTTTACTGTGCGCATGATTAAAAATAACTTTAGAGAAAATTACATGCAATATAGGCAAGCAATGCGCATTATTCTAGTTGAATTATTTCTACATTTTATGGTTTGCATGCTTTTTACTGCAACATTCAACACTTTTTTTGACATTTCATTGTTTCTATTCCTTCAACTTTCACACCTATGCCAGATTACTGAATATTAATTCTTTCACATCACTCGTCGGTACCAAATTTTTCATTATCCAGTACCAGTTAACCACTTCCAAATTATGATTTGACTCCATTCAAATTAATCTTCACCTACTTGAATTTCTGTAACATTCTTTCTTACCTCACGGTGGACTATGGAACATTTGTAATTAACTCTATTTCACTCTATTTCGAGCATGAGCTTCATTTCTCCTATGAGTCATTGGCATCAACATACATTGTTTCTAATGTTTTGCATCTTTCTCCTACCTTCCACCGTTTGGGTAATTTTCATCTTAACTTCCACTCTTTAACCAATCAAACTCAGTTTTCAGGCCCTCAATCTTAGCCATTGTCCCTTTTACATGTGCAATGCTTTCAACACACTCAAACTCCAAATTTTTCACATTCTCCTCTCATCTTATTCACCCACTGAACAAGCTCTCACATCAACCTAAAAATACAACTCTACATAAAAAATATTCATCATAAACCAGGCATTCGCATCTACGGTTATTCTATCTTATTCCTATAAATACAAAATCATTCAGTAAAATTAAATTTTCATTGTGATGGGTTTTCTAGACTGTTTGCAATATGACACGAGAAACTAGTGATATTAATACATATAAATATATATTTATATATCATTATCCAACAGATATAAACCATAAGCCGGTGTTTTAAATTCACCTGAGAACACTTAGTGTGCTCATTTCACAACAATTTATTCTGAATGGAAGGAATAAACTTGGCATGTGCATTCTGGCAAAATATAATTAGCAAAATAAATAGCTCTATTGCCTTCTAAAAATTAAGGGATGATATTTCATTATACATGTTTTCATTATACCTTTGATTAATATGTTTGAGTTAACAAATCATTCACAGTAGAAATAAAACTTACTTTGCCTGAGAGATGATTTGTTCTGCTGTTCGGGTAAAAGTGATACACTGAGGAAGCTGAGAAGAAGTTGCCCTGCCCTCGTCATATTCTCACTCTGTAGTTTTAGTCCCAGTGATACCATACAGGTTATTTTTGCAGTGTTCATGTGTTGCTGGGGAATGAAGAAAATTTTAGTGTAAAATATTGAAAAATTATTGAAAAACATCAATAAAATTTTTTCATATGCTACAAATTCATTACCTGTTCATAAAAGAAGATTATTCACAAGCCAAATAATCAATTTTTTGTTTTATTTGTAATCAAATAAAAAATTTCTGTTTGCCACATGTTTATTTCTACAAGGTGCGCACACTGTGTCAAAGAACTTCAACACTAGGTTGACACAATTAAAATAAACGTGAAACGTAAAAACACACAATTTCTGATATATTTTTAAAATAGTTGTGATTTCAGAGGGATATCTGAAAGGAAGGTATTGCACAAAAATTTAAAACACTTAGCAAAACATTGGCATTATGCAGCATTTTGACATGCATCTTGCAATTGGCATTCCAGAATTTTATGCAACACAAGCTGAAAGGAACTTAAAATACAAGGCTCCAATGACATAGACTAAATATAATCCTTACTTGCAGTTGTGGGAACGGTGCACAGGTACTGCTGCCATTTGGAGGTCTTTGGTTACTGCTCAGTCGTTATGTCCGATTCACTGCGCGTTTTGTCAACTCTTTCTGGAGAAATGACTTCCTGAAGAGCTTCTTGCGCCGTTCTTACGTCGGTTTGAATTCTCTAAACAACTAAACAAGCAACAATCGTTGGCCTTTTCTGCCTTTCACTTTATTCATAGAAAATTTTTCTCATTCTTTGGTTTTCCATCACCATAGCACAAATTATTGCTAAGCGTATTTTTTGAACTTTAAAGCTTATTTCACAAACTAAGAACGCCCAAACTTAGTTTCACTAACGCGCTTGTTGTGATGTTGTGACTGATGTAAACATTGACCGCTGCACACTCCCGTGGTGAATTGTGTGCGACCAAAAAACTATTTCTGTATTTTTGCTATGTCATATGACAATATAACTACTTCATTGGAAATCAAAATAGTTCCAGTTCATCGCGCGTTAAAAGACGAAGAAAATTACTGATCATCTTTACTAAAACACTCCCTAAAACACTCCCTAGAGATCAGTCTTCCTTTTGTACAAATTTGCCTCTAGTCATTTCGTAATGTGATCTGTGTTAGATATTTTTTCTTTTTATATCGTCAGACTCTGTTTTTGTTTTTTGCTCTTGATTTGCATTTCTTAGTATTGTGACTGTAAATTTACTCTGTATTTTTCAGCCTGATGATGACGTAAGAACGTCGAAACGTTGCTTTTTAGAAATAGTGTGATATTGAATTTTAGGGAGTGTTTTAGTAAAGATGATCAGTAATTTTCTTCGTCTTTTAACGCGCGATGAACTGGAACAATTTCGTAAGGTCGAGAAATTAGAAAGGAAATCAAAATAATTAAAATGTTCTTCACTATGAGATAAAATATTTAATGAATGATTCAATAATATGATTCAAAGTTGTCAGTAATTATTATTGCTGGAGTAATACAACAGGCACTTTATGTACATGCTTGTACAGTTTATACAATACCTGCATTTAAAATTTGGCAGTTGCATTTACATGGCTCATAATAATTTTAGCCCTACTGCACGTAGAAATATTTTCCTTATATCAATGCGCAAGTTTATTCGTTTGTTCGTGTGTTACGACATGCTTGTTTCCTATCAAATTAATCAAATCATTTTTGTTGGCCATCGGAATTTTAAGTTTCCATAATTAGGAGCTGATCGACGAAGGGATTTCAAGGGAGTTGGCATTTTATTTCTACAACAAAACAATTGCTGGATGAATTGACTGTGTGAAGGAGTTTAAAATGTGAAAATAAGCAAGCAAAATTTCCTTAATGGCTAGCACATTTTATAAAAAGTAACCTAAAATTCCCAGCGTTGTTCTCTTAGAATAATCAGAACATAGAATTGTACTAACTTGGTGGTAAACTATTACTGAAAATGTAATGGATGGGAAATTTTATTCAAAACAAACCAAGGTTACTTGTGAATTGGCTTCTTTTAAGGGGATCTCAACCCCTAAAATTGACCTAGTATACCTAATTTTTCAAATTTTACTTTTCGAATTTCGATTGCAACTAGGGGAACGAAAACGCATGACGATATATAAGATTGAATTCGAAACACATTTACTTCTAAAAAAGTTTCGATTTTTGCAGTAGAAAAAAGTTATCACGCGAACATATGAAAAAGATATATATATATAATTATTTACATATATTGCACGAAACACTTCTCGTTCTAAAATAGTCAACTTAGAAGCTTTATTTTGGTCTGATTCGACGCGGAAAGAATGTGACAACTGAAAAATGAAGAATTATTTTGAATTTCTCATTAAAAAAACAATTTCAAAAAAGTTTTTTTCAAGTCGTAGATTTTTCACCATAGAAATCTAATCTAAATGCTCAAATGGAATTCCGCTTCACTCTGCTGTTTCCACTGTCGTGCAGCGTCAAATGAGAAGAAAATCAAGCTTTTACGTTGAAAATTGTAGAAGTCGTGTTTTGCACAACATATGTAATTTTCATATGTTCGCGCAATAAATTTTTTCCTATTGCGAAGTTTTATTGAAGTAAATATGTTTTGATTTCACTGTCACATATCCAGAATGCATTTTGGTTGTCCGAGATGCAAAAGAAATGCAAAAAAGGAAAATTTGAAAAATTAAAAAAAATTTTTGGCTAAAGATCCTCTTGATTAACTTGAAAGTTACACGTTCGATTTGCAATCAAATTTCGGTTTCATAAAGAACACTGGTTTAAAAACAAATACCTCTCATTGGAATTATTGTTGTGCAGTGTCGATTTTTCTGTTAAGATCGCTGCAGATATTTCTGCCCAGAATATTCTGCATTGATCTGCAGTGACCGGTAAAGAATAATTTCTTCCCGAACTGGGCCCCGCACTGATCTTAAAAAAGATGCACTGCCCCCAGATAATCGATGCCGATCCGCACTAGCATTTCTGACTGGGGTGCCATGCCATGACGTATTTTATGTCAATAAACACAGAGTCAATGTTTTCGCCCACGATGAGTCTCGTCAGCTAGCATAATGAAAATGTTTTTTCAAAGCAATAAGCTAAGAGTTTGTAAAGAAGATGGAAGTCTTCTAACGGAAAATTCTCTCAAGTAAAACCCATTTGAAAAAATATTTGTAACAGATTTTCGTTTCAGAATGAGCGTGAATTTTAAAAACTGAAATTAAACCCACGGAAAGTACCTCTGCTCATTTAAATTTGATCCGATTATGATAGGAGGGAGGCTTTATAATTTGATGATGGAATCGCTTCTTACTTTATTATGATGGAATGACAGTCGTTGGTCATACTGCTGTACCTAACATGCAGGGCTGCCTTTACGGAGCAGCCCCATCCACCCCGGAGCCCTTTGCTACGACTGCGGTCATGTTCTCTGAATGTTGCCTGGTCACCGCTACACTGGCATTGGATACCAGGCCTCATTAAAATTGAGTCCTTTATTTCATCTGGTATTCACGGCTCATAAAAAGAAAGGTAACAAATTTGGACGAAGGGAAAAAGGAATTTTTCAGAGATTTACGAGCGCATGAGCTAGATAGTGACGTTTTTGCATGTTTTTTTCATTTAGTAAACAAACTGAAAAGTGGTTCAAACCAAAGAGCTATTCAGAATGTAACTTTGAGAGTTAATTCTGGACGAATCAGAAAATGAATATATTATGGCATTTTTTCCTTTTTAGTAAATCGCATTCATGTTTCACATTAATACATTTCTTCGATTCTCACGTACCATGAAAATGAGTCAGACTTTGAAAATTAACGTATTATTTGAAGCATCTCAGTATTTCGGCTTTTACCTATCATTCCAAGCCCTCAAAGAAATTTCTCATCAGCTAATTGCTGATTAAAATAACTTAAGCTGTAGATCCATTTAATACATTTTTTCCATTTTCCTTGCTCGTAGATGTAATGGGGCCTCTTGAAGGAGAGACTAGGCTTATTTCTTAGGCTCGGCAGAATCTATTTAGTGTGCTCTAAAAGACTCAATTTATGAGACAGAATTAGTCTTCCAATGGAGTTCCTCATGAGCAGCTCTGTTTATAAGTACTTATTTTCTCGGGCAAAGGTCCATCCCCTGTATTAAATGCGGATTTTTGCAATGCCCAACCACAGAAAAAGACTTTGATGATTTGTGCCGTAAGAAATAAAATAGAGACGAGATTAAGGGATTGCATTACTTCAAATGATCTAGTGAATTAAAATGAAGATTCACAGCAGAATTCGGAAAACGTTTATTGGGAAGCTAAGCTAAAGCGTCAGAGACGAGAAAATTATTCGAGCATGCTTACACACTCCGGTGATAGATTGAGATCAATTAATTCCATCAGCCCACTGAGCTAGTATTTCGAAACTGAATATTAGAACCTCTGAAATACCTGTTAAGGTTGGGTCATTCCAGAGTGTACTTCTTTCTCATTCTCAAGCTGAAAAATTCTTCTCGTGCTTCTTGAGTGGATTGCATTTCTACGAATTGTGCGAACAGTTTGTTCTCATTCATTCGCGATCAAACATATTATTCATGAAGCCGGAAAACAATGTGGCTCTGCTTAGAGACTTATTTCATGTGATGTTCTATAGCACTTAAATTGTTCTGGATGTGATTTTGAAAAACCTTTCGGATTACAAACGTGAAACATTAAAAAAAACTTTATGCTAACATGTATAATACGGTGAAACGTAAATAATGTACAAATGGAAGAAGAAATCTTGCTGTCTGGGGGCAAAACAATGATCTTATGATGGCGTAAGGACTCGTCTATGTTTATCGGAACACAAAACAGAACATTTTCGGTACGCCTAAAACGAGGGTTTCCTTCCAGAAAATAATGTCATTTATGAGCCTCTCTGAGACAAAAAATTACATTATTTTCCAGCAGTGTTGCACTCCACTGACGATCATTCGTTGCTTGCACTCGAGTCATTTTTCTCTATCCACACTTCAGCTTCTGAATCGCAGGACAACTGTGCCTCACTCTTCAGATGAGAAGAAGCGTTATTTATTCTTGTTGTATTTTCGTGGAACATTTCATTTATTTTCTTCAGCACGTTACTAGAGTCCTCAACGGCCTACTCACATGAAACTAAGCTGTTACGTGCGGTGAAAATAAAGTCGGTGATGAAGAAAACGCTGAGAGTACATGTTTGTTTCGCATTGCTAAGTCATAAATAAGAAAAACTTTACCTTACTCAATTTATTGTATAATGAATCCAAAGGTGAAAGACTCGTTCAAGCCATGTCCTTACCATAAAGCGAAAACTTAAGAATACGTTGTAATTTTTCCACAATTATACCTTAAACGTTGTACTGAGTTTCTCAAAATACATACATTTCACTCATATTTTTTCAGTTACTGGATTTCTACACAAAAAATGCATGCACTCACTTTGCACTTAGTTTTCCAGTGTATTTTGTAAAAAGTAGCAAAGATGCACGTATATATCAGATAAGATCACAAATGCGCTGGATATCTGCTGTTTGTTGCCACACATACTGCCCTCAGTCGCCACTATAGAAGCTTCAACGTGATGTTGTTTCAATGCTACAAAAAACGAAAAGACGAATGTACTGTTGTACTCCTGCAATAATTGCAGAAAAAGTGACATGACTTACGGAAAGCATAGCCTCTTTTCACATACCTTTTATACTCTCCAAAAATAAGACTGGAAGCTGGAAAATTTACATGATCAATGTTCATTTCTGGAAAACGGAATAAGTTTGAACTTAGTCCGGATTACAATTCCTACATATTCTAAGGTCACGCTTCAGCTACGACTCAGGAAGCATCATGTTCCTGCAGTTCAGCAGCGAGTGAAACGTGAGGAGCGTGAGACCCTTCATCTCTGGCGATACCCATAAATATTTGAGACTAACGCCGCCTCTACAGACGTTATAACAGGAACTGAAGCTCAAGCTTCTGGCCAACATTGGTGCTATGATTCTACAAGCGAGCTATCCGGCACAGAAATTATTCACGATGTTCGGTATAACACCTCAACCAAGTTTCTAAACCTTATTCCAGCAATCCCGGCTACGCGTCAAGAGCGCACCTCATTTTCAAGCTCACACTTAAATCATCAGCAGCCTACAGTGCTGGATCTGAATACCGAGTTCGAATTCCATCATTGCAGTTCACGAGAAACCGCATGGGATAACACTCGCACAAGGCAATCAGCTGCTGGGCTGGAGAATTGAATTATATTCAGAATTACATGGTTTAAAACAAGTTGGAATGGAGTCTATTCTCTTCAACACTAATGTTTTTAGCATAAATCATATCTGCTTGATAATTTTCGATGCAATTACAAATAATATTTTAATAGAAATCAATCACAGAAAATGCACTCTACGAGATAAAGAAATAAACTGTTTAATTTAAAAGTCATTGAGAAGCATTTTACGAATAAAATTCTAAAACCCATTGATTGATATTTTTCACACAGCATTTAATCCGGAAAAATGACTAAAGTTCATTTTTCGAACTGTTGTCAGCGAAAAATACACCAATTCAACCATCTCTTCAGGCAATGGTCGTCTTCATTTACTTTTGACTTTTATATCCTCTGGAAACCTGAGCCACACCAGTCTATTTTAACTCATAAAAACATGGAGTTATTTGAAAAAATTATTTATGCCTGAAATGAATATCTCACATTATTTTTCAACGGTTCGAATGTTATCAAAACTTGAGATTACTCAAACGAAAATTACGAAAGACAAGCTAAAAATGCGACGTATTTTTTACTCTCTTCTCAATACGTTGGGGTTTGCTTTCATTGACTAGTGACGCCAACATCAGCAGGTGTGCTATGAAGTACGAGTGTCAATGTGCTTCCTTGTTTTTGCTCAGCTGCCGTTAATGAACTTTCTGCTGATATTTGAAAGAAGGATTTCAACCAGTGTTCAGGACATCTAAAACCTATTCAAAAATTTTAATTTCGAGGCATTTCTACTTAAATTCTTCGAAGTAGCGACGTGTCGATCAATTACTTTATAACTTTGTGATATCATGTTGAATTGAAGTTCGGCGCGTAGTTAGCGAGTTTAAAGTTATGCATATGACAAGCCGTTCACGGTTAATAATTGAGCCTGTAAGCATCATGGACGCTAACTTTTTTACCCAAGCTAAGCTTGAAATCAATATTACTTATTACTGATTATTCTTTTTTATTCGATAGTGGTTTATAGCTTTTAGCCCTTAAATATATTTATGTTAAAGTTTGCTTCACGCTATTTAATAAAAATTTAGAGTTGAGGTTATAAGAATTAGCATTCGCTAAAAGACTGCATATTTCTGTAAAACATATTTTTATTTGCACGCAAAATGTTTTCCATTTTTTTACACTGAACAATTCTGCAATACACGCAATTTTTCTCATGTACGCAACTTTTAATTTTTGACTAGTTTGATCATAGTTTTCTATTCAATTTAGATATCCCTTCCAGCCTCGTGCTCAGAACATGCCCTGCCGAGAGTGATATTTGAGAATGGATCTTGCCATGCGACGCCACAGTTCTGAAAAAGAAACTCCTTGCGTCTATCTAGTCGTCTGAAGAATGCGTCGCCATTTTTTGGATCTTGTGGGATCTTGTCTTCGGCGCAAAATCAGCCAGGATGACATCCACTTCCTGCTCTACTCTGAGCATCTCAACGTGCCAGGAGTTGGCCCGGCTGCCGAATGCATGCCGCATGGAGGCATCTAAATTCAACCCGAGAAATATAAGAAATCGTACCCGAGATGAAAGCGTCTCTATGAGCACTCGTATGTCTGAAAATTTGATTACGACAAAAAGGCTTGAAGCTTTAGTTTCACTGACCAAAATTTCTATATCAGCAACAATTTCAGAAAAACGCTTACTCATTTTCCAATCGATTAAAATACGTGAGGGCTTGAATTCAGATACAAACTAGATTGCTTACGAGTTTAAAGTCTGAAACATTAAACGTTTTCTTTTACTATTTTTTATTTACAACTTATCTAAACAATAATAATGTACGAGCCGTTACAAAGTATTCAACGGTTTCATGTAAATCATTTAAATTTTACAGTATTCTTGGCGAATATTTGTGTTTTTAATGCGTAATCGAAAGCAAAAATTACCTCTGGTGCACATAGAGGTGATAATCGACTTGAAACTAACATCATCAAACAATTTAGTTGAAGAAAAACTGCGACAGGCAGGTTTATTTCAGGATTGTTGGCCAGCTTGGCCCTTTTCAAGCCAATATTCTCAAAGTTGACCAAATTTCACTGGAAATGTTAATTAAATAATTTCAAGACTTTGATACCCAAATAAGCAAACCTTGGAACGGTGGTTCAATGGTGATGACACAAACACTTTTAAATAATAACTCGACACAATGTGTTTTCTTCGGATGAATGTTGAAAACACTACGGACAGAAAAAATACATCTCTCCACTCCCATTGTCACTGCAATAATTGACGCATTTTTTAATCATTGTTCTTACACTTAACTACTGACATTCTCAGAAAATTGTTCACCGCAGACAGTTTTGTACGTAATGTTTCGATTGAAATGATTTCTGAGAATCTAATTTACGAAATAAAAAACCATGACTGCAAAAATATACACTGTTTGTTGAAAATGATTCAGGATTTAAAATTCCATCTTCAGTGCTGGAATAAGAGAGCAATCAGAGTGGAAGTATGAAGAAAGTGCAAAAAACAAAATATTATGAAACAAAATATTCGCCTCTAAATTCCTGAATACCAAGATTCAGTAATCACGAACGAATTAGATGCATGCTCTCAGTTCTGTAAAATAAAAAAACTATCTCCTATGTCATACAGCCTTCGCAAGAACTTCACGTTCATTACGTTTTCAAATCTTTTGTTGATTTTGTTCTGGAGTTATCGGTTTAACGAGCTGGACTAAGTATCGAATTCCAGTCCAGTTCACCTTCTTACTCTCGAAACCTGCGACTCCGCTGAACGCTATAGTGGTCATGCTGCTCGCACTTTCATCATGACAGTTATGCGCTATTCTTCTCCGCTACCTAAAGTCGCGAATAACACCTTATAGATGTGTCTCTGACCAAACTTTTGGACTGCATATGTGACAACTTAAGCTTTCGTTTACTTTTCCGTTTAGCGTTCATCAATTCAGCACCAAGCACTATTATTGTTCCATAGCTTCTACTGGTAAATCTTGCAAGATGGGAGACAAAATTTAAATTCTTCACTTCTCATAATGCCTTAGCAATGTTAGTTTCCATGATCAGATCAAACCCTCTACGATGTAGAACAAGGCATAGATGAGTCCTTACATCGCCATTTGAACATTGTTTTACCTCCAGACAGCAAGATTTTTTCTTATTTTCAATATTTCACATTTGTGATCCGAAAGGTATTTCAAAATCACATTCAGAACAATTTAAGTGCTATAGAACATCACATGAAATAAATCTCTAATCAGAGTCACATTATTTTCCGGCGTCATGAATAATATATTTGATCGAGAATGAATGAGAAACAAACTGTTCGCACAATTCGTAGAAATGCAATCCACTCAAGAAGCACGAGAAGAATTTTTCAGCTTAAAAATGAGAAAGACGTACACTCTGGAATGACCCAACCTTAACAGGCATTTCAGTGGTTCTAATATTCAGTTTCGAAATACTAGCTCAGTGGGCTGATGGAATTAGTTGATCTCAATCTATCACCGGAGTGTGAAAACATGCTCGAATAATTTTCTCGTCTCTGACTCTTTAGCTTACTTTCCGAATAAACGTTTTCCGATTTCTGTCGTGAATCTTCATTTTAATGCACTTGATTATTTGAAGTAATGCAGTCCCTTAATCTCATAACTATTTTATTTCTTGCGGGACAAATCTTCAAAGTCTTTTTCTGTGGTTGGGCATTACAAAAATCTGCATTTAATACAGGGGATGTAACTTTGCTCGAGAAAATAAGTACTTATAAACAGAGCTGCTCATGAGGAACTACATTGGAAGACTAATTCTGTCTCATAAATTGAGTCTTTTAGAGCACACTAAATAGATTCTGGCGAGCCTGAGATATAATGTTAGAAATTACATATTTCTTAAATTTTCATGTGAAGTAAAGAAATTAAAGAATCTCTGGAAATTAACGTGCTTGGGGTTCGGAGCGGTAGAAGGCAGTGCTTCTGGGCAGACCGTCTTAACTTCGTGGCCGATTCTTCGTAATTCCTTTTTTTTCTGAGTGATCACTCCCTTTTGATTTTCGTTAACTTTAATTTACGCTATCGTTGCATGTTTGAGCTCCTGTATAAATCCTACCGAGAGGCCTAGTACGCTTTAAGCCCTACTATGGGAATGTACTTACTCTCCTATTTTGGAGTTCTTAAAACTTTAACATTGGCCTAAAGCGCCCAACTTAAAACTTCAACTTATCTCCTTATGAGAAGTTATCTTCTTATTACCTTGATATTACCTTAAAACTTAAACGTACTAGGTCGTCTCTTACTAAAAATATCTAATTTTCCTATAATGGCCTTTAATATGTGCCTCTTGAAATGTGCCCACTAAAGTTTCAAGGTTGGTGGAACAGTGAACTCCTAATTGAGTAATTAAATGTGATATCTAGAACGATATGAAATACTTGCCTAGGTAATGGTAATAGAGGATGAATTCGATAAATTAATGTAACTTTTCTTCTTCTAGAATAATTTAGAAGTCTGCCCCAGAATGCGCGTTTTAACACAGCCTTTTTGTCCGCCGCACCTGTAGATTGATCCTGTCGCCTGAGCAGAGCTGTGTTGTTCTGTTTAATTAATAAAACTCGCCGTCGTAGTGATTCATGGTCAAGCCAGCCCGCTTCGTAGGTGTGTTGCTTAGGGATTTGAAATGTCAGTTGAAATATCGAATATCTTCAAATTTCTTCTCGTATAACTTATATAAATTCGTTGGCAACGATACGCCTTCCAGCCTGTATATTCCCTTCTTCCAATTGTGTTGGGCTGCCAATTGTGGGCCCCGCGGATGTTGGTGGGATTTTCACCTTATACCGGCACATCAAGAGGTTGCCGAAGTTGAATAAAATCGGTTCTTCGCTTTATAGGCTTTCCTTTCCTTTTTAAGTCTAACAATAAGCCTATGTCTCTACTTCAAGAGGCCCCATTACATCTATGAGTAAGGAAAATGGTTAAAATGTATTAAATGGATCTACAGCTTAAGGTATTTAATTCTTTTATGAGTAATTTTTTTGAGGGCTTGGAATGAAAGGTAAAAGCTGAAACACTGAGAGGCTTTAAATGATAAGTTAATTTTCATAGTCTGACTCATTTTCATGGTACGTGAGAATCGAGGAAATGTATTAATGAGAAACAAGAATGCGATTAACTAAAAAGGGAAAAATGCCATCATACACTCATTTCCTAATTCGTCCAAAATTAACACTCAAAGTTGCATTCTGAATAGCTCTTTGGTTTACACCACTTTTCAGTTTGTTTACTAAATGAAAAAAACCTGCAAAAACGTCACTATCTATCTCATGTGCTCGTAAATCTATGAAATATTCCTTATTCCCTTCGCCCAAATTTGTTACCTTTCTTTTTATGAGCCGTGAATACCAGATGAAATAACGGACTCAATTTTAATGAGCCCTGGTATCCAATGCCAGCGTAGCGGTGACCCGGCAACATTCAGAGAACACAACCGCAGTCGTAGCAAAGGGCTCCGGGCTGGATAGGGCTGCTCCATAAAGGCAGCCCTGCGCGTTAAGTACAGCATTATGACCAACGACTGTCATTCCATCATAATAAAGTAACAAATGATTCCATCTTCAAATTAAAAAGCCTTCCTCCAATCATTATCGGATCAAATTTAACTGAGCAGAGGTACTTACCGCGGGTTTCATTTCAGTTTTTAAAATTCACGCTCATCTTGAGACGAAAATTTTTCACAAATATTTTTTCAAATGTGTTTTACTTGAGAGAATTTTCCGTTAGAAGACTTCCATCTTCTTTACAATCTCTTAGCTTATTGCTACAAAAGATATTTACATTATGCTAGCTGACGAGACTCAACGTGTGCGAAAACATTGACTCTGTGTTTATTGACATAAAATACCTCTTGCCATGGCACAGTAAAGACGATAAATGACCAATCGGACGAGGATGTAAACAATTCAATTTCAGAAGCTATTAAGGATGAAGCTATTAAAGTCGCATTTTCCCTTCATTGATTCATTTTGTGTTCTTAGTCCTCAATATAAATCAAGGCTTTCTATCCTCCCTTCGTTCGCAGTACAATCCTGAGAGCCTCCTTGTATTCCTACGAGCAGGCAATACGACACACGGGACCGGCTCAAAGCTTTGTTGAAGCCAGTCGAGTGTCCCGCTGCTGCGATCAAAGCGAGTTACTGAACTGCGAGCCATTTCGCTTAAAAGAAAATACATTCGGTGTTCGTGCTCGCAGCTCACTCAATCAAGAAAAATATCTGTCAGTATATCTTATCCGTAGTGAACTTCTCTTAGAAGTAATAGTCAGTTTTTTTCGTTAATTCGAAGAACAAAAATACGCAAATGCTAAATGCGTAATGGCGGGTCAAAGTTTGCAAAAAATGATATTCTATTTAAACAATGTAAACAATTTAAACAATTTTTTGCCCCAGGTGACACAGAGGTAGAATATTTCTTAAGTATAGTACAATGGTCAAATATGTGTATAGCTTCCTATGGTCCCGAATAAGTTCAGCGACTTCTAAGGCATCCTACCATCAACGTTATTCTAAGGTGAACATTAATGTTTAACCTAATTTTCTTAACCTAGTTTCGCATTAGACTGATCAATGAGATAATTAACTCGATATTAGATGCTTCATTTTACAATATAGTTCATTTGGAGTAGATTTAACAGTATATTCGATAAACGATTTAATTAAGAGCAGACTAAAGATCGGCGATATTAACCATGACAAATTACATTATTAGAACCAGTCATGTAGGCCACAAGATTGACTTGGTGACCTTACACGACTAGTATTCTGGTATGAAATGACACTCGAGAAATCTTCTGAATACCTTGTAAGAATTACTTTCACGGATCTCGGCAGTGATTGAGTTTCACGTTTTTGTTCCAACGAAGAAGATACTGTGTTGCAACTGGGCTTTTGAATAATAATGAAGCATGAATTTACTTATTTTTGGGTTAAATGGTCGTGATGACCAGTTTGTGCAGTTCATAATTGTTTTAGGCTATTGTCGCCATTATTTGTTAATGTTTTGTAAATGAAATTACAAATGAAGATTTTGCGGAGATCCGAAAGTTTACGTATTTGTAAAATTTTGAATAAATCATTGGTGTGAGCATTATATTCTAGATTCTTTACCGTTCTGATTTCCCTTTTTTGAAGAGTAAAAAGTGTATTGGTTTTATTTTTTTTAGTTCCGTGCGTGCTTCTATTCTGTATTGCAAGTATGGTGAAATGAGCGTTCGGTATAGAGCATTTGTAAAACTGTTTCAGGCAGGAAATTTTTAACTTTATTTAGGATTCCGATGGATTTTGATAATTTAAAACTAATATGAGCGATGTGGTCTTTGAAGGTCAGATGTTTATCTATTATGATTCCCAGGAACTTACATGAGTCAGTTTCTTCGATTTCACCTTCGCCAATTTTAATGCGTGTGAGAGATATATTTTTCTTGTTTGAGAATGCAATATTTTTTGCTTCATCGAAATTAAGGGTTATTTTGTTAGCTTTAAGCCACAATGAAACCTTATGGAGTTCATTATTTATGCTCTCCGCAATTAGAGCGGGATTTTGGTTCGGAAGGACTGCAGAAAGCGTGCTGTCATCTTCAAAAAAGTCTGAATTTGAAAATGATGTAGATTTAATGTTGTGTTCTTTAATAATATAACTGATAAAAATCAGAAATAGGAGAGGCCCAATGACAGATTCTTGTGGAACTCCGTGGCTAATTGTCTGTGGGTCCGATTTTGCAGCGTTAATGACAACGTACTGCTTCCTAATTGTTAGGTATGATCTGAACCAATCATTGGCAACCCCTCGAATGCCAAAACAGTGTAGTTTCGAGAATAACACGTTATGGTCCACACAATCGATTGCTTTTCGAAGGTCAAGAAATACAGAGAATACAGGCTTTCCTTCATCTACATATATTAGAATAGAGGAATTGTAAATGATTTAATATAGCCTGTGCTGTTGATTTTTTAGAGCGAAAGCCGTATTGTTTATCACAGAGAAATGATTTTTGTTCAAAATAACAGTACACTTTTTATACACAATTTTCTCGAATTCTTTGCTAATAATTGTTAGCACAATAGGTCGGTAATTGTTTACACAGTTTTTTTTACCATTTTTAAAGATTGGGGTTACTCTAGCAACTTTGAGTTAGTTTGGGAAAGTGCCTATGAAGAGAAACTGGTTAATAATATTGGATATGAGCGGGGCTACAATATCAGTAATAAATTTAAGTACTTTAGTCGAAAACGTTTGTAACCAATACGATTTATTTTTCAGGTTATTTATGCACTTAATTACATCGGAAGAGTTGGTAGGCGGAAAGAAAAAGGAGTTGTGTTCTCAAATATGATCCATGTATTCCAGGTGATCAGTAGGTTTACTTGGAATACCGTCAGCTATAATTTTCCCTACGTTTACGAAGAAATTGTTAAAGAGATTAGCTATTTCTTTCTTTTCGTGGAATTTTACATTATCTTGATCAACATGTTCACATTTCTTTTTATCGGCGTTATTCGGCTTATAGCAAGAGTTAAGGAAGCGCCAAGTCTTTTTGACGTCAGCTTTAAATTGAGTAAACTTGAGCGTAAAGTAGCTCTTTTTTGATATCCTTATCTGGTTTGTCCCATAGTTTCTGAATCTGTTATATGTTTCTCTAGATATTCGCCCTTCGCAAACGAGGGCTAGATACGCTTGACATTTCTTTAAATTGATCACGATGTCTCCCGTAATCCAGGGCTTTTGTCTATTTTTTGGTGTAACTGTACGAGTTACGATTGGGCAACAGTGATTGTATGCGGTCATTATGGTTTCAGTCAACTTTACTTCTGCTTCATCAATGCTCGTTGCATTATGGTTTTGTTGAGAGATGTGCAATGTTGGCATTGATTCTTCTAGAAAGGTGCGCAATTTTTCTAAATTAGATTCGTTTACTCTACGATGTGAGTAAGTTTCAGCCCGTGGCTTGGTGCAAGCAATACAGACATTTTCCTTAATAAGAAAAACTGGAAAATGATCTGATAATTCAGAAGTAATTATTCCAGCAAGAAAATCAGTTGGGTCTGTCATTAAGATGTTGTCGACCAGCGTAGCAGATTCTGAGGAGATTCGTGTGGGCTTTGTGATGATCGGAAGGAAAGATTTTAGACTGAATGCATTTATGAAATTAGAGATTGGTTCATAGCTTTCATGTTTCAGTTGATCATAATTGAAGTCACCGCATACTATTATGTCATTGCAATAAGACCTGTTGTACTGAGAAATAATATGATTGAGCTCATTCAAGAAGTATATAGGACAGGCTGTAGGAGGCCTATACACCGTCCCAAGCACAATTCGTTTACCACTTCTAGACAGTTCTACGAAAAGTGATTCTATATGATTCTATATGATACACTATTTAAAAAATTTTTAATGTGCGAATAATCATGCTATGGTGAACATAGAGTTTCAAATCCAACGTGCTAGGCAGCACTCTGTTGGCAGTGGCTTTCCTTAGTGGTATTTAACTGGCATGGACTGTCGAGCAAAGCCTAAAAATGTATAAGAAGAAGAAAATTGTTCTTGGAAATAGAAGAACAGATGACGAAAATTACACGAACGATAAAACGGATAAACACTTGAAAACTCTATCATTAGTGACAACCTAACAGTATTCTAGAGTTATAGATGGCGTTTGCATATTTTTATCAAATGCTAGACACCCTCATTCCCACTTCAGTCAAGTTGGTGTTTTGAATCTTAATCATTTTCTCATCTTTAGATCAGTCGTTGATCACACTTTGAGCTGGTAAAAATGATCCAACATCAGTAGAAATATTTTCATACCGAAAAGATAAAGGACAATATATTTCATAAATTTAACCTTTGCAGGATACCGTATCCACAATCCAGCGTGTGGGATTGGCGTGATAAGCCAAACCAAAAGGACCACGAATTTCTCGTTACGCAATAGTGAAAACTTGAATTATCTACAACATACAAGCATTTGAACTTTGTGCCATCTTATGTCAAATTTCATGGTGCTGAATTTTACAGTATGTGGCAACAAATCGTAGACTGTGACAACTAGACAAATAAAATTATTTGAATTTTATAAATATAAATATTCAGCTAGACCACTGCCATCGAATGAAGCATTCGAGGAAGATATCCATAGACAACGATGTGATCCGCCTATCTGAAAAGCATCGGAAGAACCGCACATAAGCCATCAGTTCTTACGAAATTAAGGATCGATATCAAAGTGTATGCTAAGATTTAATGGTACTCGTTATACAGATAAAACTAAACTACTGGGAGATGACTACACAAATAATTGCAGAATGAGTGATAACTCATATTTGAAAACAAAGGCGTTTTTTCTGAAGGATCTGAATTCAAATTTAAAACTGAAGCCGTCTAATTTTTAAGTTGAAGTTAAATGACTTTATTTGTGTGAAAATAACATGATTATCAACTAATTAGAAGGTTAAAAAAGTTAAATAATATTCTGATTGGATGAATCGCAGGAGATTTCGTAATTTAATTGAACTTAGTAATGTTCTATAAGCAACCATTCATTCGTAAAAAAATGTTCTTGAATTAACAACTGTGAGAGAAATTTGGACACACATTTGTGTGTCAAACGGTTGCACAGAAAATCCTGATACACACTAGTGGTATCATCTTTCATTCACTCACTGTTCAAACAGTTGAGAGAGTTAAATCACAAATTCATGTTCCAAACGGCCAAGAATTTTTTACTGAAAACTGAACTGTGTTTGAATTTCGTGAATGGAGTATAATTCTCCCAAGAAACTTTAGGATATTTACTTTTTTCTATCAATTCTTAGATATTGTTTATAGATTAGTGTAATCAGTAGCCATTCTCTGAAAGTGAAATATTTGTGTGAAATATTGTTGATTTACGCTAAGTGTGTAATGGATGGCACACTTAGGTGTATCGTATTAGCCCATAACAAAAACGGACGTTACAGCACATATAGACTGATGATATTTTGATGACACGCTTCCATTTTCATGTTACGCTAACTTCAAATAAATCTTAGTCAATATGAATTTACTAGACGTCTCGTTAACCATTAGGTATTTTGTTCACACAACCAAATATTAAATCCATAAATTGGATGACAGTTGTGCTCTTACAGAAGTAAAATAATTCAATTATTAAATCGTTGCTTCAAAAACCATCAGAAACGTGAATGGAAAATTTTTCCAAAAGTGATCTTCAGTAACAAAGCGCATCCACATTACGGCGCGTAGATTATTACTAAATGTTGGACCGAGAAGACCTTAAATTCCCCTATTTGTTTTACCAAAAACTTGAATTAACTGCACTATAAAACGAAGGTGACTTTTCCCTTTGTTATTCATGCCCCCTGGTTCTTCATTTTCTTCAATCTTATTGGTGTACGCAGGGGCTAAATTTCGTTTCATGATATTGAAAACAGCGTGGACGAGATCGCAACCACGGTTGCAAGCAAGCCATCATCGCTGGTGGAGATTATCTATGCGCGTAGTTGTAAAATCCTTACCCTCCTCAGCATTCTCATCACTGTCAACAACCTCTCTACATACTTCCAGAAATAAAATAAAGCAAAAATCAACAGCCTGCCTTCAGTAATCCGATGGGGAAAATTTCAGCATCGTGAATTCAGAAAGACGATAATGAAAATTAATTCTCGAGTGTCCTGTAAGATAATTGGGGAAATTTTACTTCGAGTGTCTAGTAAGACAATATGGAAAATTTCAACACTATGTGTTAAGAAATAAAATAATGTGAAATTCAACATTTTGCATCTAATTATAACTGAGGGTAAAATTTAATTTTTTCATAATGCAAATAAGTCAAGTCTTTTAATAATAGAGTGGAAGAAAGTCTTTCCATCTTTGTTCAGCTTGTTCTCACCTCATACTCTGTAATGTGTATACGATCTACACTGCGTCTCTGGTGTACGTTTTTTAAAGGATGAATCTTCGATTGATATTGAAATATTTTATTCGAGTAAATCACGATAATAATTTTCTAGGTTCATAAATATACTCAATAGATATCTCAACCCTACAGGTCGTGGGTGATCTAGGAAATTAGTAATAGACAGAAATTAGTAATATTAGATTACATGTAAGTTTCATTTCAAATTATTTTTTCAAGTAACTGAAATGAAAAGCAAAATAATAAGTACTTCGTTGAAGCGAGATCAAGTTTAAAAGGCCGAATAGGATAGCTTCCATCTGATTTATTTCATTTGGGACGAGTCATTCGGCTTCTGGAAGGTCGTTTATCCTGTGGTCTTGGGATTGGGCGGCGGCGGGCTATCACGAGGAGCTGCTGTAATATGACACGCTATCTCTGTCCTGTGCCGGCGTTCCAAGTGTTATTGCTATTGCTCTTCCTTATCTACATGGCTGCCTGAATCCCCTATTGTCAGCACTTCTCGGCACGATCACACTCAATGCCGCTCCAATAAGGTCACGATGTCTATAAGTCTTCAGAAATTGTTTTGCTTCTTTTTGGCCATTGCTCTTATAAGCCTGACACTGCTGACTGCTGTACTATTTACTTAACAACTAAGCGCCTATGTTTTTCTCAGTAAAAATTTGTTGAACCCCACTTCTCATCAAATCTTTCAACAGTCCTTAGTTCACGTCTCATCGTTGATACATTTTTTTAAATTCTGTATAAATTTAAATGGTTTTATTGGGCTGAAGGATACGTCCTAAGCATTTTTTTGCAATGTTTCATTTGTAACTAAATTATTTTCCGAGATAATTTTTGTTGTTGTTGGTGAGTCTCTTTCATTATTCAACGAGTTTATGAGTGCCTCGGCGATCAAGGTTGGTTGTACGGCGATCGTACAACCAACCTCTGGGACTGCCTCACATCAGCCTCTTGTCGATCTCCTCTGCTGAGGAGCCAGCCCTGATGTGGGAGCCGGTGCCACGAGCGCGGTATTCTGCGCTTCCCCAACCGGACGATTTGTCGGTGACCTTCTCTGCCACGTTCGTAGTGAGGACCTCCAGGAATCGTCTAGTGAGGTGGGGTTGTGATGATGAGTAGGTGCACTTCTCTTTAACGTCCATCATTGGCCTATCATTTGGCTGTACATACATTCTACAACTCGAGCCGTACCTACTAATCGAGAGGGAACCCAACTATGTAAATTCAAAATTTAATTCAATCCATGCGCACATAGGGTGTATAGTATCAAGCTCTGTTGACTCTGAAAATACACCGTATTAAAATTGAAATTCTTTTTCTCTTCAGTAACTTATACCTTGGTGCCTGTACAAAATTCTACATGTCAATGTAAATTTAGATTCAAAATGTATACATTAGATACCTATGGCTGACACACGCGAGAATAGTTTTTGATCTGAACTTCAAAGACGTGACCACAGCTGACCTCAGAACGCAACAAGTTTGAGCGTCAGATTCCTCACCAACCCGCCACTGTTCACTTCATCTAATCTTCAGTGCCGTGCAAGCGCTATTAGGCAGCGTAACTTTTCGGTTACAGTTGGGCTCGGGTTCGCGTGCTGTACTACGGCATTTTCGTACTGTTGCGCGCTTGAGCATCGTCACCGCCTCTGTAGGCTGCCTGTTCGGAGGGACCGACCCGTGGACGTGTGGGAGCTTCTCGGACCGCCGCATTGATGGCCCAGACTGGGTAACCGTGAAGTGTGCCAGGAGCACTTTTGCGCTTTATCAATTATGAACTTAGAATGTTCTGGTCCTCTGAGCAAGAACCTGATAAATTTTTCACTTTAATAATGCCGTGTTTGCTTAGTTCAACGTGAATTTATTCAATTTCATAGTTTAAACGTTAAATTATTAATGTAACCACTGTAATGTAGTAGGGATATCTATTCATAGGCATAAACGTGTGCGCTGGATGGGAGATGCATGGAGGGAGGAGTCGGAGTGCCATCTGGTTCGAAATAAAACTTTCCCTATAGCCTTAGACTTTTCTTCGTCTTCCATTTTTCTGCGCAGTGCCTCCTGCATCATCCAACTAGTTATTTACTTGACTCATCCTTACACCTAGCCACTTACAAACTTGCACACTCTCCACAAGTCGTTGCTATTGAGGCGGTCGACCGTGGGCGGTCTTCGGATGCACCAATTGCCGCCTTCACCCCCTCTTAGAAGTCCCAACGTGCTTCTATCCGAAATACACAAGCCATTTTCTTTCCCATTCAATTGATATTCTATTGCAATGACGCTCTAAAATACTTTTAATTTTGTGTGTTTATTCGTCATCTTTAGCACCCAATCGATTTTCAATACTTTGTACCCGTTTCATCTTTCTTATATTTATTTTGTGGTCTCTGCTATCTTTTGGAAAGTGTAACACCAATTTTTGATAATTCGATGATTTTATAGATGGGTTCTTAATTTCCAGCACGATTGTGAACATTCTGAATGCAAATGCGTCATATTTGATTGTAATATTAATTTAAGGATATCAATTTATTCTTCATAGATGTATTTAGTCGGTTTCAATTTTTCTTCAAAAACTTTCAATCACAAATTAACGAAAAATAGTTTCTTTTGAAATTTAGTTCGTAAATTTAACCAACCGATGATTCCAGTTTAATTTATTTCTTGTAATGAATTATTCGTCAAAAAGTGATGAAAACAACATATTCTAGTGTAAACAATGAACGTAAATGGAAAATGTAAATTCAGTTTTGGTATTTTAACTTTTCAAATGTTCTTTGCAGTCCGTTTGTTAATAATAAGATAATGGTCAAAGCTGTGAAAATAATTGTTTGATGGATTTTCTTTACTCCCGTCCTTATGGCTTAAAGTTAAACTTTCTAAACGATTGCGTGGCATCGCATTTTTTGTCACCTAAATGGTGACAACGATGGAGCTGAATTGTTTTTTGTGAAATTGAGATAATTGATTTGAAATTTTTTTAACGAATGTTATGGAGAATTCTAAAATTCCTCATTACCCTGAGAGACGCATTGGGGTTTGACCCTTACTTTCAGTTCGACGTGGCTTCGGGCAGGTGAGCTAGGAGCTTCCTTTGCTGTGCTTTAGGAGATATTTTTGAACCCTGAACCTAAGCACACTCTTATGTGTGCGTTACAGATTAAGTGCGATATATAGTGGCGTCCTCGGTGCTGTAACCGCCGAACTTAGTGAGCTGGGAGCGATGTGTCTTGCGGGCGTCTCTCATTGACTAATTACCTGGCCATCGATCATGCTGCGCTGAACCTGCGGTATCTCGCCATCTTCCTCTTTACTACCTACCTCGCCCATTTCCTCTTTAATGTTAATCTCTTTAAAGCCTTCTTGCTTATTTCATAGTCGTCACTTGCCGACTAGAATTCTACCACTTGCTACTACTTTTATAACTACGCTTGATTACCTTATTTCATACCTTGCTGTAACTGTGTGAATGTGAGTACGTGTGAATTTAACTTGATTGTATACTTAAATTGATTAAAGCCGACTTGGCTCAAGTTATCTACTTAAATCTTTCTTTAATATTCTTACCTGGGGCCTGCCGGCTGACATCTAGTAGGCTGTCTAGGTCTCTGGGTAAATCTTAACTTGTTAATCTCACCCTTGATTCTCACCTGTTTCGGCTCTACATTAGCATTTCTTTACTCTACCTCTTTACTTCGTGACTCCGGAAGTGTCCACCACACTGAGGCACAACTTTATCTCAGAATAGCATTGCAATGGTTGGGTTAGGCTATGTTTGAATTCCGATAATTGAGCTGAACTACAAATGCCCCAGCTGCACTCTTTTTTCTTGCTAATCAGACTATTCTTCCTTACAGTATCTTCAATTAAACATCTTAAAATAACCAGGGGTGAGGAGGCGGATCAGCGGGTCGCACTAGACGCCAGTTTTTATTTCGGCGCTTCCAACTGCAGCGGAGCCGTCACTTGGCGTTCTGCTAAATAGATCTGGGACGGCTTGTCTGCCTACTACTTATTTTGGGTTAAGTGTCCGACGGCGGACATTCGCCTGACTCGAAGCTGAGACCTGCGAAGACCAGGGTCACGGTCTCTATTCTTCGAGGAAGATTCCTGTAGTAGTACTCAGCTCCTCATGTCTGCTCGTCGCAGCAGCTGTGACGCGGACTAAGCCGTGCAAGGGGACGCCAATCGCCACTGTTTTTAGATTTTAACCTTTAATTAATTGAATTAAATCTGTAATTCCTATCTGCATTGAGCGTTAACTTTGTTAATCGTTACGTAGCTTTTTTCCTTAAGTTTACCTTCTATGTTCCGTTGAGGGCTTTTTAATAACTTTAATTATGCTCAACTTGCAAGACAATGAAAATTCTTGCAATTGACTTCGTCGTATTAAACCTATTTGTATGGGTTTCCCACAATGTCTTTAATCATGTGAAAATCAAACTGCCACAGTTTGTCTGTTACATATTTCTTTTCAAAGCTTTTGATTAATAGTTTCCATGAATGAATTTGGGTTGGTCGTCCCCGAATCTTTTTCAATCACTTTCTAATTAAAGCTTCTAAAGCCGAAGCTCGAACGTTTGATTGCTTCAATTAATATTGGAATTTGGCTTCAAAAATGATTATTTTTGATGCATTAAGACCACGATTAAAACACGATTCCATTTCTTGATGAACCTTATAAGTCTTTTTTCGCGGGTGCAATGTCTTCCCCATCTAAACTCATCATTTATACTGCTTCAGGATCAGGCATTTTCGATGTTTTCCAATTCCCTTCTTCGAAACAAATAAGATCATTCGTAGCATATCGTTGGTATCTTCAGAAGAGCTTCTTCGGTCTCGGTAATCGTCAAGCCAAGATACATGTAGGTCTTGCAATGGCAGCTACATATAGTGTCTCTTCTGAGACAGCTATAGTGTCTGTTGTATGACAGCTATAGTGTCTGTTGTAAGACAGCTATAGTGTCTGTTGTAAAACAGCCATAGTGTCTGTTGTAAGGCAGCTATAGTGTCTGTTGTAAGACAGCTATAGTGTCTAGTAAGACAGCTATAGTGTCTGTTGTTAGACAGCTATAGTGTCTGTTGTAAAACAGCTATAGTGTCTGTTGTGAGGCAGCTATAGTGTCTGTTGTAAGACAGCTATAGTGTCTAGTAAGACAGCTATAGTGTCTGTTGTAAGACAGCTATAGTGTCTTGTAAGACAGCTATAGTGTCTTGTAAGACAGCTATAGTGTCTTGTAAGACAGCTATAGTGTTTGTTGTAAGACAGCTATAGTGTCTGTTGTAAGACAGCTATAGTGTCTGTTGTAAGACAGCTATAGTGTCTGTTGTAAGACAGCTATAGTGTCTGTTGTAAGACAGCTATAGTGTCTTGTGTGGCAGCTATTGCGCATTGTGTGACAGCTATTGCGTATTGTGTGGCAGCTATTGCGTATTGTGTGGCAGCTATTGCGTGTTGTGTGGCAGCTATTGCGTGTTGTGTGAGAGCTATTGTGTGTTGTGTGGCAGCTATAATGTCTTGTACGGCAGCTGTTGTGTGGCAGCTATTGTGTGTTGTGTGGCAGCTATAGTGTCTCTTGTGCTGCAGCTTGTGAGGAACTACCTCAACACATTTGATTTAACAGCTTTTCTTCAAAGTTGAAAAGATTAGTTAAAGTACAAGGACACAAAAAGGACCAACATTTATTTTATTTGTCGCCTCTCAACACCGAGGAAGAAACTTAATATTAGCAGAGCAATTGGTAAGTAAACATAAGCCCAATACGGCTACCAGCCAATTCAGAACGTTAATACTTCAAACCACGACAAATTCGTCCTCAAGTATTATTTTATTTTAATTTAGGTTAAAACACGCATATAATGTGTTATATCTCGGGATGTGCCGTGTGAAGTGAGCACAGCCCGTTGTCTTTGTCTCGCTGGGTCTTGGAGCCGGAAGAGCCATAAACGGTCGGAACTCTGACCGACGGAAGTCCTTTAAAGTGTCTTGCCTTTACGAACTTTATGAGCTCCGGAAAGTCCTTGTTTGACTTCCGGGCATTGCTAGTTTTAAGGAAAGTCTGTCACCGACGGAATCAGTACATTATTAAAAGCCTTGCTGTGCTTTTACTTTAACTTGCTCCGCAGAAGTTTACGGCTTCTGATACTGTAGCTCCTACATTGGTAGTTTGAAGCTACCGCTGAAATACATCAAGTTGTGTCGATAATACGACACTACATATTTGGCGACGAGGACTTCGAATCTCCAAAGTGAATTTGAACTT
>JACJUY010003659.1:29878-79736 GCA_014220935.1 Platorchestia sp. MABIK | reverse complement strand
CATAAATCACAATTCCTACGTCTGAGGCTTCACGTTCAATTATTTCTTTTTCGAAAATATTTCAGGCATAGACTCATGAACTTATCGTCATCGGTACACCGAAATGGAGTTCAAAAGCCGCGAGTTGAGGTGAAGATAGCGCATTGGACTTCAAATGAAAATGCACGTCATTAGCTTAGCCTTTATGCACTAACTCCTATACAGATTATATTAAATTATAAGGTAGTTTAAGCCTCCCTCCCAGGAACAAAGGTGTTCCGAAGAGAAGAAGAACGAAGGCACCACTTGTTATGGAGTCAAGGGAACGCAAAATTTACGCTTAAGGTGTGTTCTAACTCAAGATTCTGTGCGCCTAGACACAGGAAGTTAAGAAGAGAGGCTCTCAAACAAGATAAAAGCTGAAGGAAGTTAGAAGTGCTGAAAAATAGGACAGCAGTGAGCCGAAAAAAGATGGTCCTTGACCAAACAAAATCCATTTTATTTCAACAAAACAAAAATAGGCTTACCCAAGTCTCAGCTCGGAACCTCATATTTTCCCTCTGGGAGCGCTAATTCCTATTGATATAATAATTGTAATTATTGTAGGAATACATGACATTTCATTCTCTCGATAAACGTTATTTATTTGTATGATTGACACCATCAGATGATTTTAATCGTTGCAATTTTCAGGAATTATTTTGTTCATGAATGCTGTTTGAGGTAAGAGAAGAAGATTGTGGAGAGAGCACTCAAAGGTGAGCGAGTTACAGAAATGTCCGACCTTCAAAACTCGGATAGAGAATAGAAATCGCATTCTACGTTTAAGGTTTTACATTTATGTTTTACTTTCGCAAACATTTCACATTTTAACTCATAAGCTTATCGACGACGTTATATCGAAAACGCAGCGGCGTGGGAGTTGATGAAAAGATCCTGCATTTAGAGTTGACGTGAAAGTCAAAGACTTGGCTATCACAGACTAACTCTTGTACATATCCACATTACACGTATTCCCTAAATAATACTCAAAAGAGATCACACAGGCGGCCCAACTGACGTTTAATCAATGATAATGTAACGTAAGAGAATGACAGGAATACATAATAAAATAACTTAGTACGCACCTATCGACAAGCACTGAAGAACAAGCGTGTCTATACATCGGAAAGAACATGCTTTTCCACGCAATGAATTTACAAATGTTCTTCTTGAGCGATGATTATAGATGCTTCAAGAATAAACGAAAAAGATCAGGTTAGAGAAGTAAGTATAAGCGTTCCTAACCGCAACGAAGGAGTTCCAACGAGATTGGATATTGTGAGGAATCTTTCTCCCGAGTTCATTTAAGAAAGAAAGAATAACAAAAAGAAATAGAGTTTAATTCCAATAAAGCCACATATAGCACAAACTTTAAGAAACATGTAATCTATGCGTGGTTCCTACACGAAGTCCCTAAGCATGTAAAATTGGATTTTGTATCAAAGAAAGGAAAATGGTATTCCCAGTAACGATGATGCAAAACCCATGATTGGTTTTTGAAATGTCTCAACATGAAAATATTTAATTGGTGAAAATGCTCGCGTGTCACAACACCCACGTCTACAGCTAGACATAAGGTTGAAAGAGAAACATGGAAATGTATTCCCTTGGTCAAGTTATTCGAATTTCGATAATGCATGTAAATACGAGCATTAAAAGACAAAATTAGTAGTATGCCAGCGGCGCATTGATGGAAACGCTCATGTCAGTTCCACCCCACATCGAAATATGAGCTCAGGTATTTACGATAGCAGGTAATGATGTTGAAAGTAAAATGGGTCAATTTGAATAATAATTCTTTTAAGACTAAGAGACCAATATTCGCAACTGTCTTTAGGTGCTTTCCTATCAACTTATCAACTAGTTTGCTAAATAGGAGCTCAGAAAATATTTTACCACACCACAAATTTATGATATTTCCCACATAAATAATGCTGGCACAAAAGAGTTCACCGAAATCAGAAGCATGAAATAGGTTGTGGCTTAAATGCTAAAAAGACATTTACAACAATTGGAGCAGTTCGTGAAACTGACTACCTAAATAATGCGCGGTCACAACGTACTTTTGAGCGTCAGAAACGAGGAATTGTCATACGAAGCTAACAAAAGAAAAGAAAGAAAAACAGATAATGGCCGTCTGATGAGATGGGCTCTAGCGTTGCAGAGTTATTGATACAGAGTAGTCTACATTAAGGGCTCTGAAAATATCGGCGCTGATATGCTCAGCAGGATCTGCCAACAATAATCAGATCACCTAATTGTATTAGTCTTGTGTTTGCGTTCATTTAATCTTAAGAATTTTGCTCTGTAATGAAGCTCAACTTTGCTTTGGGGGCGGAACTGCTCGTTAGGAATAACTATAATATTCGTGTTCGTTAGTATTAAGAAATTTGAAGTTTTTCGTGAAGTTCTTGTGCCTGATTTTGTGAATCCGATGTTTGTATATCTGGGGCAGTTATACATCAGTGGGGGGTCTTGTCAGGAATTCCCAAAATTATCATTCTGCGTTACTGTCACTACAGTTTTATCTCTTCCTACTCTAGGTATAAAAATGAGGACTGTACCACGGGTGCACCAGAATTCATGATCACAAATGCGCCTTCATGGATCATTTAAAAAGTCCCGTGAAATAAACTGCAGCTCAAACTAGGAAAAAATACCATTGCAGGTGCACTTTAGACCCTTCGAGCCGCACCTGAAGAGGGTCCAGGGGCGAGGCTGATGACCTGTCCATTGCCGAGGTGGAGCTGCTGCTGGCCAGTTCGGGTGTGTCCTCACCCAACGCAGCCTCCACCTGCTCATCCAAACCACTCAAAATGGATTCAATACCATCAGAAGCATGATTTCATTGGTCACCTGTCGCATTTTCTAGATCAAATATATTATTGTTACACAACCGTGTCAACTGTAGCTTACAGGAGTTCTCTGTCATTTGCATTCCAATTGCATTCCACTGTTCTTTTTGTTTTGTTTATCTTTGCCTGTGTTGAGCTTTCAAGATATGGGCAGCGTTCTTGGCATTACATCTCCTTGCCATGTGCAAATTAGCATTCCACTGCACAGCTCGTGGCATGGCAGAGAGGATCATCAGCAGGCACAAGATTTTTACACGGTGTTGACTATCATATGAGGATTGCTTGCTGTTGCCTGTAGTTGCCACAAAAAAAAGCAAACCCTCCTTGAAAACTACCAAAAATTATTATAGAATTTGCAGTAGGTAATGAAGCGTGGAAGTATTTAAAAACTAAAATTGTTATCAATTACTGATTGCATACTTTAGGTAAATGTGGACATATTTTTAAACTATGAAAATGTAATGATTGATTACACACCTGAAAACTAGAACAGATTATTGATATGCGTGCCACAGACGAAAACATGATGCAACGCACACTCCAACGGCACAATCCAGGCAGTAGTTTTTCGGGACATTTAAACTTTCACCCAACCAACAAATTTGGCATTTTAGGTGCAATATTCCGGGTGGCCCAGCAAGGTGTGAACCATGAAAGTTACGTTTTTTCAGTTATGCGAAGGCCAATCAAAACAACTCATGTTTCAAATAAAATAAAAATGTATGGTCTTTAGTAACATCTAAAAATTACTCAACATATCCTTTTTCCTTGATAACCTGGCGGACACGAGGGACCACCTCATCACACGGGGCACGCACAGTTCCGGCGTCAGTTTCTCCCCAAGATATGGTCAGTTTTTACCTGCTTCTATAGCTATAAATACACTTAATTTATAAAGTTTCCTCACACATTTTCCTAGGTCCTATGTGCAATTACCATTTGCTATAATTAAAAGGTGAACTGACGTGTTAATGAAAAGTGAAACCGGTCACTGAAACATGACCAAGCCAATGAAACCGACCAATGAAACATGACCAAGCCAATGAAACCGGCCAATGAAACCGGCCAATGAAACCGGCCAATGAAACCGGCCAATGAAACATGGCCGAACAAATGAAATTTAAACTGAATGAACCATCATCAAAAAATAACTGAATATGATCTATAGAAATGTCGAAACACATTTGATGATCAGAGGTTTAAGGAACACCGTGTGGCAACACTGAATTTATTGTTTTGATTCTGTGCTGAGTAAACATTCGATCTCACGCATTCTCATGAAGCGTGTGCAAGTTGACCGGCCATTCGAGACTTGCCCTAACAGATGCTGTAAACTAGACAGCAGTCGACCGAAAAAGATGGTTCACAACAAAACATAAATCTCTTCTATTTCAACAAAAATAAGACCGACCTAAATATCAGCTCGGACGCTCACATCATCTCCCTCGGAGCTCTAATTCCCATCCATACAACAAATGTATCCCATGAAGGTAGAAGTTCAAAATGAAAGTAGCAAGTACTGATAAAAAGGCAGTAGCCGAATGATGGAAAAGGTGGTGCGTCGAACAACCAAAAAATCTATTTGCCTTCAACACAGCCCTTAGCTCACGACCTCACCTATTCCCCTGTGATTGCTAACTCTGATGCATACAATAGTTATATCCCCCTAAAGAATCATTTTCAGTAAATGGTCAAAATAGCTTATCGCTATGAAGCATCTTGAATAAATTTTGAATACACATTTCTGGTTTGCATATCATGTTTTTGTTACATAAATCTCCTTAGTTCCCACACGCAAAGGAACTATTGTGTCAGTCAAGAAAAAGTTCAAATGAAGTGTTCTAGATTGCATTGAGTTGCACGAGTGGAATGAAGTTTTCTCAGGATGCCCTAAAAGTCATTGAACTCAGTCGGGCACACAAGTGTTCATATCTCGGCCTGTAACTTTGTGGTATGTAGTTCGCAGTAATAATTGCTACCACTTAATTGTGATAAACAGATGTGAAAGTGTTCAAGACATATTACTCCAAAAGCTGAAATTTCAGAACGCGCACTGCGAGAACCTACTTCGATCACAAAAACTAACTCTGCCTAACGTGAATTACGGACGAAAATCATCAATTACTTCCTTAAATACCTTCTTCACGACTACAATTGAGAAAATAATCTAATCAAATTTGTCCAGACAGATTAGATTGTTATTTCGTTTAAGCCTCCCTATCCGCAACAAATGCGATCCAAAGAGAGGAAGAAGGAAGGCGCCGTTTAGTATGGAATTAAGGGAACGCGGAATCTATGCAGAAAGGGCATAGTGACAGTAAGTTGAGAAAGAAGTTCATGAAACAAGACAAAATTTGAAGAAGAAAGTAGTAGGTTGCTGAAAAACAGGACAGGAGTGAACCGAAAAGATGGCCCTTAACATAACGAAAACATTTTATTTCAACAAAAGGAAGGTCTACCTAACTCTGAGCTTGAACCCTCACATTTTCCCCCTGGGAGCGCTAATTCCTACAGATACAATAATTTTATCCCCTGAGGGGATTTGTCCACTCAAAAAATTAATCGTTTATCCCAACAAATACTAAAAATTAATCCCCTTAAAAAACTACAAATCTATCCCAACAACAAAAACTAAATAGCTACCCCAACGAAAAAAAATTAACTCATCCCTACAAAAAGAACTAAAGGTTTATTCCAACAAAAAATTGAAAACCTTTCCTTTCACAAATAACCATCACCCTACCCCTACAATAACTATAAACTCTCCAAACACTTAAGAACCTACCCTTTTAACACACTAAAATCACATCTTCGTAGAAACCAACAACTCATCGTCATAGAGCCTACACAACCTATCTTTTTAAAACCTTAAAACCAATCCTCATAATGCCGACAAATCTATTCATACAAAATCTAAAAATCTGTTATTAACTGTTCTAAAAAATCTACCTCGATGAACCTAAAAATTTTCTTATTGATTAACCCTGAACTCACTTATAAACCTAAAAATTTGTGTGCGGGAAAAATTCAAGTCCTAAAAATTATGCGAACACTAAAACTTCATAAACCGAAAAAACTTTATTCTTAAAATCCGAACATCTGCATCAATCCTTTTACAACCTAATGACCTATCCTTTTAAAACGTGAAAACCCATATTAAAAGTCTAAAAACCAAAGTTTTTGACTCCCATAGAAGATATCTTTACTCGTGTCTGCTGCGGGGAGCTGCGGTGCTGGGGCGGGGCCGGGGGTGGGGGGGCCGGGGGTGGCGGGGCTGGGAATCTCGGGAATCTGTTAGTCAACCTGGCCACTTGCGCTCTCCTGCACAGATGTTGTGGAGTGTAATGTGTTGTGCTGCACATTGTAATGTTGGGGCATCCATTGGCTTAATAGGCCAGGATTGCGTTTTGTAAATTTTAAGTTATATAACAATCTATTAATAAATGTAGTATTACAAGCTGCTCCACACACTCCTCCCTGGCAGCCGCCACTGGCAGCCGCCACTGGCAGCCGCCACTGGCAGCCGCCACTGGCAGCCGCCACTGGCAGCCGCCACTGGCAGCCGCCACTGGCAGCCGCCACTGGCAGCCGCCACTGGCAGCCGCCACTGGTAACTGCCACTGGTAACTGCCACTGGTAACTGCCCCTGGTAACTGTCACGCGGAACTTCTTGGTATTAGTTAGCCGTGGCGTTCCTCAAGGATCAGTCGTGGGGCCTCTTCTGGTATTGATATTTTCCAACGATATTGCAAAATGCTATATTGTCTGGGCGGAGAAACCCTTTTCGAAAAAGAATGTTAGGAATAGCTGTTCTCAAATAACAATCAATGAGTCGAGTTATATCTCGTTCAAATAATGAACGCATTTTTTGGTAAGAAAGATAAATAAAAGTTACGTCAATAATTCAAGAAAGCCGCTTCAAAAATTATGAGACACAAACCTACTGGAAATTCCTGTCGTACTGCAGCTTAATGGCCATTGTGGAGTTTAAAATGGTCAAGGGAATGTTAGGGAATATCTGGGAACCTTTTTTGGCCTCAGCATCTTACCCTAGCGGTCAACTTGCTTGGAAACAATTTATTTTTCCTGAAAAAGCGCATTAAATCACATTTTTTGCTCTGACCATGTAACAACTGGCTATCAAAACTACCCTCATGATCACTAGCTACTAGTGCAGCACTAGTTACTAGTGTAGCACTAGTTACAAATGTTGCATTAATGACGAATTTTGCATAAGGTACAAGTTTTGCACTAATTACACGTTCAGAATTTGGCAACATTTTGAATTGAAGCTCAAACTTCATTTAGTGACAAATTGTTGCGTTTATTCTTCTACAGGGGCGCCTCGACACTTCGCACTCTTTGCAATAATGCAATTGTATTACTTTAACTTATAACTGAGTTTTGAGACTCGAACTCTGAACTTTCGTTCGGCTCTTAACTTATATTCAGCTTGAACTTACCTCTATTTTTTGCTTTCGTATCCCCCAAATCGGGGGATGCAACTATTGTTTTTATTGGACCTCTGATGTATCAAGTCCCGGAGACAAAATCCCTCATGGATAAAAACGCGCGTTAACGAAAGGACTTGGCTATAAATTTGCCTATAGGGACATAGACGCCCGCCGTATCTTGGCTGCGGCTCGGCTATCGATTTGAAATAATTTCCCAAGCTAGAAATAAGACACAAAACGATTCGTTTATGGCTAAATATTTTCACACAGAAAGTGGCTAACTGAAAAACTCGGAAGCGCTCAAACAAACTTTGAAATAACCGATAATCTTAGCTGAGATGCGAGTTCTTTCAGAGAGATAAGATTTTGGCGAATGTCTTCAGACATGACAAATTTTCGACAGTTTACTAACGACAGCTGCCATGTAAATTACGCCGTGTACTTTCAACATGGTTCATTTCGAAAACATCAAAATATTTGCTTCACTATTTTAGAAAAACGTTAAAACATGCATGCATGAAATTCAAGCTCATTGAGTTGAAGTGTCTCCCTTTACCCTCCTCAGTTTTCGACATCAGAGGAGCTTCTCGCTCCAAAAAATGTTTCGCGCATGTGCAGGGACGCGAACCCGGGACCTATTTGTCCTAAGTTTGACGCTCTGACTTTGACGGAAACGCCCCATGGGAGTTAGTGATCACAGAGGTCACAATACAAGTGCTCACCAAATAAGTTTATAACGCATCAGAAAATGACGCATCAGCGAGCAGAATGTCATTCATGTAAAACGTTTTTAAATGTGTTCTTTTGGTGGTTCTTTGGAACGGCATTTTTAATTTTCGTGAAAGGTTTAAACTCAATATAGAATTTTAATTTTTCTTAACCTCAACTTAAAACACTGCACTCCCTCTCTAACCTCACATCAGGTTATTATTAGGTTATTAGTTAGTTTAAGCCTCCCTATCCTCAACAAATGAGATCCAAAGAGAGGAAGGAAGAAGGCACCATTTAGTATGGAGTCAAGGGAACGTGGAATCTATGCAGAAAAGGCATAGAAACAGTAAGATGAGAAAGAAGTTCATGAAACAAGATCAAAGTTGAAGAAGAAAGTAGTAGGAGTTGAAAAAACAGGACAGCAGTGAACCGAAAAAAGTTGGTCCGTAACAAAACAAAAACCTATGTTATTTTAACAAAAAGAAAGCCTACCTAACCTTTAGCTCGGGCCCAACCTCACATCAATCACAGGCAATTGCCAGATCTGGCGGTGTCTGGCAGATATCACAGGTAAGCGTCATAGAATGGGGGCTGCACCTAGCTTTTGAAACGAGCGCCCCCCGGAGTCACCGAAGTCGAAAAGTATAGAAAAAGCGGCAGGAGTGAACTCATCCTTAAATTTTAGGCGAATAAAATCTCTGCTGTAACACAACAGCGTGTCACTCGACTCTAAGTGGCGTAAGGCACAATGGAAGTTCCGATAAGTGTTTAAACTATGGTAAACAATGGCAGTGTACGAGTCACACAAGTCTGATTTCGTTATCAGGATAATGTGCCGGACAAGTTGACAGTATTTCCTTGCAGAGCCTCACGTCGCTAACAGTGTCATCGGGAATGAAGGGATCCCCTGAACACGGGTGGTATTTCTCAATGCCCGATTCATTCACGAGTAACCCCCAAGAACCATTACTGAATGTTAAAGAACGCAGGAAATCAACCGCATTTAGAGCCTTCTTGAGATCGGTGTCCTTCAGAGTTGGGCCCTCGACCCTCTGTTGCCACACTCGTAACTCCTCCGCCTCAAAGTTGCAGCGCGCAGCAGTAGTTGGCGTAGATGAGGCGCGTCGCGTTGCTCGTCACTGGCATCGAGACAAGCAGATCTGGGCGATCGTATTCAGTCTGAGTAAGCGCCGCTTCGCGAAGCTCTTCGACGTCGGAATCGTGGGGGTTCCATTCTACGGCGCAGACGCGGCGATATACACACCGCCGTAGTTTCTGAGCACTACGCAATCTTGCGATCAATTTTCCGTTCTCTGTTCGCTTTTATTATGTGTAGGCGCATCCAGGCAACAATCACCGTAATAACCACACAAGCTGACACATAAACAGTTTCTTTCCTTCCAGTTGAAAGGAAACGTCAAGTGGGAGTCTTCATCGCTAGCACAGCTGTCTTTCTTAAAGCAACTAGCATTCAGAGCGAGCAAGTCGGAATACTGAAATGCTTTCACTGCTCCACAAGTTAAGGCTATCAGAACGAGCAATCGGAAATCACACTTCATGATGCCCGCATAAAATTCTTATTTAAGATAATTCATTTCTTGCCTTATAACACTGATCATAAACCGCAGTAAATAGAGCACACCAGCAGTGACGCTGAAGAAGCAACGGGTTAAGAGCCCTAAAAGTGGGTGAGAACAAAAGCTCAATTAATTCCAAAGAATTCCTTAATAAAATTACAATCACTGTTTATGATCGACAGCTTTTTAATTTTTTCCTATATTAAAAAAAGAAACAAAAAATCGTTATTTGAGCGAGAATCTAATAACTATTAGTACTCTAAAATATTCAATTCCGTACTTTCAAACCAGAGTCCAAGTCCCCCAGCTACTGCTTTCTAGAATTAACGTTATTTTTACAGTTTCCTAAATTGTGATTCATTTGTAATAAAAAGAAAACACAGTTCCTCACTCTCTAGTATCGGGATTTCGAAAAACTCAACTAGTCCTAGAGCTACAGCTGCTAGTAAAAACTCGCCTGTCAATTTGTCTATCCAGCGTGCTGCTGTTAACGTCGAAATCTTCAATTTGCATCTTTACTCAAACTCAAGGATTTCGGCCAACAATGAGAACACGCAAAAGAGACAAGTGAAGAAGTAAACTTTGACTGCCACTAGCACAGCCACGACGGAGTGGGATGTTTGAAAACGAGGCTCCAGTCAAAACATTAAGTGGATCGTACCTGCATTCAGTCTTCATTATGAATTTATAAAAATTGAATTAGTAACTGCATGGTGGTGAACAGCATAATGAACATCCCCTAAGTGACCACCTTCGCCCCTTTGCAGGAATAGTGCTAAGAAATCGGTAGCAATCACACAAAATTTCAGGGGTAGCATTCAGGTGAAAATGGACGGTGACTTGGAACTTATGCCCTCCCTTGAGGCCCTCACGTGACTTGCTCGGACTAAGGGCAGGGCAACACATAATTCTGCAGTGTTTATAGCCTCTGCTAGGCCTCGTACATGTACTTATTTATAATGCTGGAAAAATGTTTGTACTCTCCGAACTTTTGCGTCGCGATAACCTCATTTCGAGTACTATCGTTTCAAGATTAGTTTATACTTTGTTTTTAGGCGGTATTTCAATGAACTATTGAATTATTATTTAATTTGCATATGAAAGATTCATTCAAAACAACGAAAAGATCAAGTTCGACGGCAAATTACGGAAGCGTTCCGTGATGTCGGTCGGGAAACCCATCCCTCTTGAGGTGTTGAAGAGATGAAGATTAGATAAGATTTTTAGTTAGTTTAAGCCTCCCTATCTGCCGCAAAGGCGATCCAAAGAGAGGAAGGAGGAAGGTACTATTTAGTATGTAGTTAAAAGAACGCGGAATCTATGCAGAGAGAGCGTAGAAACAGTAAGTTGAGCAAGAAGATTTTGAAACAAGATGAAAGTTGAAGAAAAGGAAGAAAGTTGTAGGTGGTGAAAAACAGGAGAGGAGTGAACCGAAAAAATATGGTCCTCAACATAAAAACATTTTATTTCAACAAAAAGAAGGCCTACCTAACTCTCAGCTGGGACCCTCACATTTTCCCCCTGGGAGCGCCAATTCTCATAGATACAATAATTGTATCCCCCTCAGGGGTGAAGAGAAGAAAAAACATAAGCCAACATCACATATGAGAAGTGAGCCCTGACCCAGGGACTTACCGACGCGACAAACAAGTGCGCAAAATCCTCTGAGGCGCATTTTCCACATGTAACGTAATCCAATTCTTCAGAAAATAAGGCTAACCTTATCGAAAACTGGAACAACATTAGTCTCCTTCGTGTGTCACAATTTTATTCATTGGTACTTGAGGGTTATATGTCACCACATTTTGGGGTTTACCAAAGGGTAACTTGAAAACTTTGTTCGAGTAAATCTACTGCTTTAAGTTGGTTATAAATGAATAAAAATACTGTCAATATTTACTTAAGGGTGTTTAACGACTTTGAAAATTTTGTTGACACAAATCTGTAATGAGACACCTTTAAAGACGCTTTGGTCAATTTCGAATTTAGCGCGCCAGTGATTTGGAATTTTTTGGTATATTCAGGTAATTGGAGACATTTTAAGACGTTTTACATGAATGAAATTGTGCTCGAAAGGGCTTAGTTTTCGAGAAAGAGAATAAGTAACGTTCAGGTAAGAATAGCATTAACGGCTGTTTTGATACGGCTCTTCCGGCGAAGGGTGGATGCGGAACGCGCGAAATTTTTCTGGCGGATACATCGGTCTCAGTATGGCTAAGTTAAAGATATTTTAGGTTTACCAAGGTTAGGTTAGTTAAATAAACTAACCTAAACTAACCTAAGTAACCCTAAAATAACTCAACTTAACTTAGCCATACCGGGACTGATGTTATCGGGCCAAAACACTGCGCGTGTTCCAACAATGCAGCAACGACGCAGCCGACTATATAATGTTATTCTAAATTAGAACATTATTAATGTTATATCTCGAAAAGTAAGCATTTGCGAGCAAAATGTCATTCATGTAATGTCTTAAAATACATCCGATTACCGGCTTATGTGAACAACATTTCAAAAATCGTTGAGCGCACTAACGTACATGTTGAACAAAAATACTGAGTAATAAAATATAACACAGCGCTAAAATTAAGGGTCGATATTTGTTGAATGCACTCACGGAAATTAAAAATTCTTCGCCATAGAATGACTATAGGAACACATTTGAGAACATTTTCCATGAATGACATTTTACTCGTTGATGCGTAATTTTCGAGTTATTAAACTTTGAAGTTATAAGAACGTCGTATATACCAATGAAGAAACGGACACATTAAAATGCTGTGAAATGGTATTGACGTGATGATTGGTTAGATTAGGTTAGGTGACGTTATGTTAGTTGAATAAACTAGCCTAATCTAACCTAAATAAACCTAAAATAACTTAACTTAGCTATACGGACACTGATGGTTCCCGCCAAAATACTGCGAGTGTTCCAACAATGCAGGTTCGACGCAGCTGACTGTATAATATTATTCTTACCTGAACGTAATTCATGTTATATCTCGAAAATGACGAATCAGCGAGCAAAATGTCATTCGTGTAAAACGTTCTTAAATGTGCTTCTTTAGTGATTCTTGGGAACCAAATTTCTAAATTTCGTGGGAGCATTAAACTCAATATCAACCCAATTATGTTTCGTCCCTCGTCAAAAAAACTAATTGATAACCCAAAATATGTACAAACGAAGAACAATCATATACTTGTTAAAGGGCATTCGTGGTTTACAAAAAAATAAAACTTCTACTCAATATAAAGAATAGGCCACAAAAATTGAAATAATAGAAATTAAGAATAATTTAATTAAGCCAACCCACATTAACCTAACCTTAACATCAAAAGGAAATCATAAATTAAAAGTGGTGACATAACTCAGAAGTACCTATTCATTTTCTTAATTATGAAAACGATTTTACTACACTAATACAAGTTTACGCGACTCATTTCCATTCCGAAAACTTTCAAAAAACGTAGATAATTCTTTCCAATGTAAAGTTACGCTCCCTGTTGGATTTGCTGGATGGGTCAAGGTCAATATTGAATTTAATGTTGTCAACGATTTTCAAAATTTCGTTGCGAGATCTAGGTAATTGGTGACATTTTAAAACGGTGGTCAATATGCAGTTAAATGCGCTCACGGAAATTAAAAATTCTGTACCAAAGAATTACTAAAGAAACACATTTAAAAAAGTTTTACAAGAAACATTCTGCTCGCTGATGCGTAATTTTTTAATTCCACTGGTCAACAACTAAAATGCTTCGGAGACCAAAGTAGCATTTTCCATATAATTTTAGGTTATTGGTAAAAAATTTCATGGTTAAAATTATTTGGTAGCTATACTTTTCGTGATACGCCTACATGTCTCAACACGTTCCTACAGGCTGGCGGACGTGTGTATTACTCACTGCGCTCAGTCTCTCTGCCCTCAGTATTGTTTCATGTCACAGAAGGTGTTTGTGCAGTACACATTTACATTTGGAGGGCGAAAGGTAGGTGATTTTAATTTAAAATACTTCATAAACCTGAAATAAATTTTAATTAAATAAATAAACTAATCAAGCATTGCATGCCTCGTATCTTTGAACCTGTAGCCAATACACATTTTTCAACGGGATATTTGGATTCGTTTAAATGAAAATACATAGGAGTCAACTAATATCATTTAAGAAGCTCACAACTTTTCAAAATTTGTTGCCCAGTGTTATTCAACTTCGTAGTTATAGGAACGTCGTATATAAAAGTGAAGGAACGGACACGTATATATGCTGTAATACGGTGTTGACGTAACACTGGATGAGGTTAGGTTAGGTAAGGTTAGGTTAGGTAGTGTTAGGTTAGTTAAATAAACTAATCTAAAATAACATAAATCAACCTAAAATAGCTTACCTTAATTTACCCAAACCGACGCTGTTCTACTCCAGCCAAAAAGTGGGGGTGTCGCCAAAAAAGTGGGCGTGGCCCCCCAATGCGGCAAATAAACAACCGACTATATAAAGTTATTCCTATCTGAACTTAATTATTGTTATATCTTGAAAATAATGCATCAGCGAGCAGAATGTCATTCATGTTAAACGTTTTTAAACACATTTCTTTAGTGATTCTTTGGAACGAAATTTTTAATTTCCGTGAACGTATTAAAATGCACATTGACTGAAGAAAGTAGTAGATGCTAAAAACAGGACAGCAGTGAATCGAAAATGCTGATCCTCAACATAACAAAAAACATTTTATTTCAACAAAAAAGAAAACTTTCTTAACTCTCAGCTCAGCTCAGCTTCAACTGTGTGTGTTGAAGACACTTGCAAGAACGTGACACCAGTGACACCAGGTATCGGTAAACTAGGTCAGCAGGCTATGTTTTTTTTACTTCACAGTTCTTTGAGTAACTGGGACAGTAACTGCGACTATACAGCATATATGAGTACATACAACTATACATATATACATTATACAGTTCTAGAAAAAATTAGTACCTGTGTTATGTTGCATGACTTCCTTTCGAATCAACGCTCAAGTGAAGTTATTTATTTTAGGTACACTGAATCGGGGAATGCTCAATGAGGAGAAGCTAGACATATAAGGCACTGAACAGAAGCTAAAATGCATTACTTAATGCTTGAACCTAATAACAGGATTTGCAGAATCCTCTAACTTTCATTCTTAAATCTGAAAAACACGAACGTAATTTCTATTTTGGTCATGGAGTAACTTAAAATGTTAAAAATAACAGTTATTCTGTCAGTAATTTCAAATTCATTTTTATACTTCAGATCTTCCTTAAGAAAATTTACAAGCATGAAACGATGACAGAAGTCCAACAACAAGAATGGGAAATCAGAAAGTTTTTAAAAGTGCCGAAATAAGTCGTGTATCATGTGAGTGAACATGAAGAGTTGCACTACTGAGCATCGTCCGCCGTAGTACATAATCTGAAGACATCTCTGTCTCTTCAGGGAAATGAGCCAAAATACCACATTAGAAGCCTCGTGTTTCTAAAGCAGGCTAGCGACTGTAACTTGCAGTAATGTGGGCTGAGGGAAGACATATTGCAAAGTGATGTCTGTAATGTGTTTACAAGATTTTGATCAACCATTTCTACTGTTTTTTTGTTTCATTACCCGCATTTTTTGTGGATGTGAACGCATTTTGTTTTATCCAAGAACTTAAGAACTTTTTGCACATCCCCTATGTAAATAACTAATGTTTGTTCATGCATATTTGCTGAAAAAACAATTTTATAAACAGAATCAAATTGAATGCCTTAACTTTAAGTATGTATATGTCTGATTATCGTAGTAAATTGCAGACTACTTTTGTCAATCGTCAAGGTTTGGCTTCCTTTAGAAACCAGAATGGAATAAAAATTCAACCTTATTTAGTTAAATGATATGTACAGTTACAGGGTCAAGTAGAGATATTATTTCTCGAAATTCCCCGTCAAAAGATGCTGACAAGTAATTACCTAAGTGAGCTTGTCTTCATTTACTTCTTCAATTTAGGGCTGCAGCGCGTTGCGTGAGAAGACCGCGGTGCTCCAGGTGTGCCCACAGAGAATAAGGAGGGACGCTCATCGCATCTCACGGCTCCCCAATGCCTCCTCTCACTCACCCACATTTTCTGTTGTCCATGTCGCTGCGGGAGCTCATTTCTCCGATAAACGCAATTCTTGGAGAACGCAGCCGAGCAATTAATTAATTTTATCGTCATTTAGAAGTATTCTCAGGCTTTCAAACAATAATAAATTCTATACGAGATCATGAAGAGAAACTTCGCATCCGAGTTTGATAGAAAGTACTATTTGAAAAGGTGAAAACCAAAACATTATGCTCGAAATAGATATTCACCAAAAAAACATGTTGCAGCAACCAGCAACTATGTTGATGGTTGAAATATTTATGTATTTCCACGCAATTAGGGCGGCAAAATATCCAGCGAACACAAGTACTCGCATTCAACATTGACAAGATCGAGCCTTCTGTTCAACTTGCCGCTCTGACGTTAGAGGCAGAAAGAAAGAAAAAGAAAGTAAAAAAGTTTATTCCCAGTAAAGTTAAGACATGAAATATATAACATTGGTTTTTAAAATATCTCAACTTTAAAATCCTTAGTTGATATTTACACATGGGGATCGTAATACCCTTGTCAATTGTCGAAACAAATTATTGAGAGCAAAGCACGACAAAATGCGTTCCCTTCGCTGCGTTAATCTGATTTTAATAATGGATATAAATACAAGTAACTAAGAAAACATAATCCTAGTGACGCATTGTTGTAAACACTCTTGTTAGAAAAAAACGAGATTTCACTTGTAATAAAATACGAGCGTAGGAACTAGTGATATGACCGATTAATGTTGAAAGTAAAATGAGCAGAGTAAAATTATTTTGCATCTAAGACTATGAGGTTGACATTCGGGACAACTTTTTCAGTCTTACGTATCAACACGTATGCCAAATAACTAGCTCGGAACGAATAGAACATTTTACCATAACACAAATTATGATATTTCCTACGCTAATAATACTGACACAACAGAGTTCATCGTAGTCAAAGCATGAGAAGTATTGTTGTACAATACTGACCACATCATTTGCAGCATAACTAGAATAACAAGAAAAGTTAACTGCCTGAATAAAGTCGTCATAATATATTTACTAGCCTAAAACACGACAAATTGCCCCACACGGCGAGCAAGAACATTTCAGGAGAGGTATAAGACAATAAAAACACTGATGTCCTATAAAGTTATTACATAAGATGAATTGCGTCGCCTTTTAAAATGTTTTAATAAGAAAGGTTCTGAGTGAATATACATAGATGGGTTCCACGACGGTCCCTGTCAATGCTTGTACAAAAGACTGAAAGAAATTTAAAAATGTATCACATAGCTAGTTACTTGAAGTTTAATAATGTTTATTTATATTTGCAGTACAAGAAATATAAAGATGATAAAGTCAGTGGGGCAAAAATACTTGTGACAGTTTCCACGTGCATTGACATATGAGCTTTGGCTCTCTTGATATCAGGGAATGATATTGAAAGTGTTTGTGCATTAAATATTTCCATAATTGCCTGGTCAAAGCGGCAGATATTCAAAAATATCTTTAGGAGCAAGCACAATAAAATAGATGCAAGTTCATCGCCACCAAGTGCATAATTTAATTAAATCATACAACAGATTAATGATTTTTCGCATTTAAATGCTTCACAATAATATAAGGATGTGACGAGGTAGGTAACGGAACAAGCTTATAGGCTTATAGAAATTTTTTAATTTAAAAAATACGGTATGCATCCGACAAATGCGAGTAGCATGATTAACAATTTTACAGAAACTACTGTTTGAGTATCTATATCTATATGTAAATGCACATACGTACCCAGATACAAACCCATAACACACATGCATCCTTATATATTTACAGACATGTCGTAAATATTCGCACACACGCAATCACATTGCATACGCATGCTACAAAAATGTGGTGCATGTGTAATGTAATGTAATGAAATATAGAATAATTAACGATAGAAATTCGTAACTACTTTTTCATTGTGTACTTCAGCTAACAATTATTGTGGAGACGCAAGATGACGAGCTAGTTTGGTTTTGAATTCTTTCAATGTTTGAGGGATTTTGATGCTATGGGGAAGTTTGTTCCAAAGTAAGGCGCCTGATATTGACAGAGATATTGATCGGGAAAGAAGTGTGTTCTATTTCACGTGGGAGTCCATGAAGTTTCTTACCTCTACATCACCGTCTGCTGCTGATGCTTATCCTAAAATATTGTATTCGAGGATAGAGTATTTTCTCCTCTGTTCCCGAAGTTTGTTATACAAATTTACCAAATCGACAGAAAAACTTGCTGCTTTATTACTTCTTAATAGATTTTGCTTCCCTCTGGGAAGTGCTTCTTGAATTAAGAACTTCGTCTGAAAGAACTGCGGCTTACTCTTGTTGGCTAGACTAGGAACAAATCCTAAATTATCCGTCTAAACCTTTACATGGTTATTCATCCTCTTCTTAAGATTCACGAAAACCATACGCTCTACTGGAGGTTGAAATCAGTGTTTCCAATGCCCCCTCTTCATGCTGGAAACATCATTGAGCAAAAACTTTTGAAATTTCCTTTTTGGCTTCCTATCGCGAATTATGGAAGAAGAATCAGTCTCTCGAACAATCACGAAGGACATTTCAAATGCAAGGCGGAAAAACCCGGAGACTATAGTTCCTTTACCGCAGAGCGACAACGAGGTGCCGTGCTGAACGTCACGGCTCAGCAGTACGTCCAGTCCTTGTGGTTCTGAGGCCTACAGGCCTTGGGGCAGGGTACAATGCCCTTTTTCTCGTGGTTCCTCAGGACTCCCCAGCTCACGAAAGTCTTGTTAACCCTCTGGGTTGGGAAAGGTAGGCTGGGATGATTTGCCGTGAAACGTTTGTTCCGACAGAGGTAGGAGTCGTGAATGACCTGTGGGACACCGTCACTTATGAGTGCTGTGAGAAGATTGCCTAGAACTCGTAAACGAATAAAAAGATGTGAATTTCCGGCGTCGTATCGATGCTACGGCGATAATCAATTTTAAATATCGCTCGCGTATGAACATTGGTTTACACATCACGTTTAGTTTGAAATTATTGTAATGTGTACCTCACACTATACAGTGATAAATTTTCAAAACGGTAATAGAAACTTTGAAAATTTGAGCTGTGAAGGCGTCACGTGACATTTTCAACACGTTGGCTACGTTTGCTTGGTTGCTAGAGTTGGCTAAGTTAACATGTAAGTAGCAAAATTGCATACCTGACTTTTCTGCGGGAATACTATTTTATTTTTTATAGAAAGTGTGATAAATATAATTGCACGACAGTATTTCACATCGTACGCTATAATCTATTTTGGAAAAGGTCACAAAGTTATTGAAATTATATCAATTTATTCCGGTACGAAAATGACCAATTTACTTAGTGGTGCACAAATGTTCCAAAACGTAGCCAACGTTTAAAACTGGCATGAATAGAAAATTGTAATCTTAAATTATATATTCAAGTTTGTTTCATTTGGGAAGCCAACGGAAGAACAGCAACGAACCACGGAGTCTTTGATCTCTGGCCACACTACGCGCTGCAGGAGCCGCTGGTCGTAGTCCCACAGCTGACGGGGTGGCCAGCGCAGCATCTTCCGGAACAAATCTTCGAGTCGCACTGATCCACGCGTTCGGGATCCCCCCCACATTCCTGTAATTAGGACACAGGCAAGAGTGAATATAAACCATAGCTATACTCACGCCTGGATAACTTTCTTCATATCTAGAGCAGTTTTAAGAGACAGAATGTAACACCATTCATCCTGTAGAGCTCTTAGAATGAAATCGAAGTTTACCGAGGATAAGAACTGTTCTCTACGACATAACAAGATGCGAGATTATAGCCCGCATTAGGTGTTAGAACAACTGTGCATGTACCGCACAACTTTGCACAGATAATTCTCGATAAAAACAGCTCACTTTATGTTTTAGATGTTCACAAATGAAATAATGTCAGAAATGATCCCGTTTAGATTGTCTTGATACGCGGATGATGAGTCATGACAGGTAATTTATAAGGATAATTTGAATTCTAAAGGAACCAGTGCCACTATAGATTCATAAGTTACTAGTTAGAGCAATTTATTATTTTCCGTTAACAATAACATTAAATTTATCTTTCTTGAATGTATTTCATACCAACTACCACAAATTAAAATGCAGCTTTTCTCCGCACCGTTATCAGTTCTAAAACTAGTGTACACGGCGCGTCAACAGTGATGCGACGCGGACAGACCTGCGAGGATGGCCCCGTTGTGGCTGGGGTGGTCCCTCATGACGTGCAGGACGGCGTGCGTGTGCTCCAGCCACTGGCGCACGGCCGCCACCTCCCGAGCCAGCACGGCCGAGTCGACGTCCCGCACCAGGAACTCGGCCACCGAGGGATCCGCCATCGGCAGGAACCGCCACATCGAAGGAACGAGAAGATCCCCGTAGCTAGATTGTGAAAGAGGTTTTTCCCTCGCTGGTGTTTCTGTTAGCTTCTTCGTGAGTTCGAATGCTGTAGAGTTTCCATGCAAACGATAATTCTTCATTTCAAGACTTGAACGTGATGATCTAGAACTCGGGTAAGATCTTGTGTGGGATATAATTTCAAGTTTTAGTTCTGGGCTCTGAGAAGATTCAGCGTACACTTTACTCACACTTTCATTTGAGATATGTTTATATGGAACAGAGACAATGCCCCGAAAGTTCTGGCTGTTTTGTTCAATGGAGTTTGTTTCCGGAAATATTTGTTCAGCATTACAGGGGTCAAAATTTGGGTACTTGCAATACAAGCCGCACAAAAACTGATGAGGTTCTTTGTCTTTTTTGGTGATGTTGTGATAGAGTCGCATTGTCCAACCTGCCATAGAGAAATTTATATTATCTCCTGTCAGGAACTTCTGAAATTATTAAGTGCATCGTCAGAAAGTTGGTCTCAATGAAATGTGAGAACTGATCAATTGGATTTAAAGTTGTACAGCGATCTCTCCCCATTGTTGCTTTTTATATTAAACATGAAATTCTTGCTGGACAGCTTCATTCCTGAACTCATAAATTTTTCATTCAAAAAAATGTTATAATTATGAAGATCAAAGGTAAGATTATACAATTATCGGTTATGCAGTTGTTCATAGTTTCAGAAATAATAATTATTTAGTTATTCCTTACGTGAAATTACTAATTTTTGAAATATTACGGCTATTACTCCATTCTAAGTTATTTTCGTCGTCTCTTTGGTCTAGTACAAATATAGATAGATTAAATGTAAGTTTAAGCCTCCCTAATCGCACCAAAATCGTTCCAAAAAGAGAAAGAAAGAAGGCACGTTTAGTATGAGGTTAATGGAACCCGGAATCTATGCACAAGGTGCAGAGAAACAGTAAGTTGCGAAAAAATAATAAAACAAGATAAAAAGTTGAATAAAATGTAATAGGTACTAAAAAATCGGACAGCAGTGAACCGATAAAAGATGGTCCATAACAGAAAAATCTATTCTATTTCAATAAAAGGATGGCCTACCTAAACTTTAGCTCGGGACCTAACATTTTTAACATGGGAGCCCTAATTCCCATAGATCCAATAGTTGTATCATCCTGAGGGGTGGTCAAGCACAAAATTTCAAACCATGGCCTAAGCAACGGCATTCGTATGCCCGTATAGAAAAGCAACAACACTCATTACAGCCTTTAACTTATTCGACGGAACACAGGTGTTGCATGAGTGGTATAAAATAAAGCTAATACAACACCTGGATATTTCTCGGTGACGTCCAGAATGCGCTGCTCAACTTGGTGCCAGTACTTGGTGTAGTGGTAGGGGCTGGAGAAAGACCCGTACACACTGTAGGCCACCACCCGCTGCTCCACGCCCCGACCTGACGAGCTCGCGCCACACAGCGACCGAGTGCGCCGGGAGGTGCGGTACGACCTGGGTAGAGGTGCTCTCATTTGCCGTATATTCGGACACAATGGTTCATGAAATTACGCCTACCTGTTCGAAGGCAAATTTGAAATAGTGAAATTGCTCTTTCAATGATTTTTTGCTAAGAACAAAACTGTTCTGTTCAGTTCCGTAAAAAAATATAAGAATGTGCAATTTTTCATCTCTATGTGACGGTTTTAATCGGAATAACTCCAAACCTAATGGTAATTCCTGCTACACAAGTTTTCACCTTTAAATCGACCATCGTCTCGACCGAAAACCTGCAGTAAATAGAGTGCGTCGTAGTGTAGAAAGTTAATTTCAGTATTGCAAACGAGTAAGAGCTCGCAAAATCTGCTTTGTGATTGAAGAAGTAAAATTAACGATCTTTTAGAAATAAGTTATTATAGATGAATTTTGCTGAAACGTAAATAATTTCAGTAATTGGGATTTTACTCGACTGCGATTATAGACCGCGTAGTGACACTAGTTCTGAATTTTATTCAGGAATAAAGGAGTTGAGTTTCTGAATCCTAGGTTCGCAAGTTGTCCCCCCGCCGTGCAATAACACTAGAATTTAGTCTCTAGGTACTGGCACAACACAGTCTCGAGCCCACAGTGAGTTTGTGTCGACTCTCCAACGCAGAATATCACAGGGCGGATGCCTCATCAATAAATGCGTTCAGTCATCTCTGAATTGGTGGGGGAGAGGAAACAGTGCTTGCCTCTCATGTGGTTGGTTATGAGCGCAAAAACAGCTCAGATGTAGCTTTTGCTTAGGCAAAAGTAAGTTAACCGTAATTCCTTTCTCCCTTGACTCATAGGAATAGTAACGAACCGCCTCGAACAAAAGCAAAGGCGTCAACAGGCTGGCGCACTGCCATGGAGATAGATCTAGGATCAGTTGTGTACTTTACGCCACGGTAACTATACGCAAGAGTTAACCGTCTTATGTTAGTGGGAAAAAATTCTTGAGTAAGCCTAGCAACAAATGAATACAATAACCACACCGTACAGTTTTGATTTATAGAATCATTCAACAGTCACACGTGCTCACCTCGGACAGCCACACTTGAGGTCGTCATACGCAGAAATGAGAACTTGGGATCCTGCGGTTGTCCGCTGACGTAAGAGTAGAAACGCACAGAACATATACAATGCGGTGAAGACGCTCATGCACGCCAGTTTACTGCAACGAACTCTGTTTCTGCCTAATAACGTGAAAACTTTGTAACATGAAACCAAGCGAGAGAGAGAAAGCATAATGAACGTCTCAGAATGTAAAGGTTTCAAGTGAAATGATGTAAAAATTTCCCTGTCAGAACCGCCAGCTGGAAAGCTTGAGACATCTGTTGAGAGTCTGTAATAATTTTGTTCTTCGCAGTGTCGGTTCCTGCTGTGCTGCTGAGCGCAAAGTATGCTTTAGTGCTCCTACACACTTACATACATGTGATCAATAGACGCTTGACGCTTTGTTTCTTTATTGATTTATCTGTTGAAGTATGACGTTTTCCCGTTTATTCCTAATAAGAAGAAACCATATCAGGTAATTATATTTTTCACTGGAAAAGGAAAAGGCAGAAGTTATTGCAGGCACAGTAACAGTTCCGATGACACGCAATCGCAGCAAAATGCACGTACATAATATGAATTAACTCATTTTTGGATCTTAGTTTCACTGCTATCAAAATTTGTAAACTTGTAAAAACAAAGAAATGGTTTTCGTAAGATATATAGCATCACGCACCAGCATACAGTCAAACTGAACTCCTGGTATTGAATTGGTATCTTTATTTTTTGGAAAATCGTTCGAAATCAATTTAATGACCTGGGATTCAGTTTTCTAAAAGCTATTCATTCCCATAACATGGTTGTAATATTTTGGCAACCTAGCCATTCATATTCCTCTTTATGCCGTAGTCCTTTACCTTCTCAAAGCTGAAGAACCTTAACCTCTCCTCACTACCTCAACAGAAGCGTATTGGTCACAAACAACATTCCCCCATCCCTACTATGATACCTCATCCTCTGCGCAGTAAGGTACTTTATCATTTTAGTTCTATGGTAATCTATCCTCTCTCCACTTAAGTACCTTATCCTTCACTAGAGTACTTCATCATTTCTGTTCTACGGTAATGTATTCTCTGCATAGTTGAGGGCGTAATCGTTTCCGTGCTACGATGAATTATAATGTCATTCTCATTCAACGCAATGATTTTATGTAAGTTTCTGCTCTGAATTGCTACTGCTAGGCTTCCTCAAAAATGCTCACCGGACTCGCATCGATTTAATAGGGCAGGATTTTAACGCAATACGAAGCGTTATATTTTATGAGATCATAATTTATAGAATGAACTTATAATAGAGGATAAAACTTTTCATTAGGTTTTTGCTCATTCCTCCAGTATTTAAGTACGAGTTAAAAGCGAAAGTTTGCGTTGTTAATGAATTGCTATAGAGAAAACGCATCACAAGGCTGGAGGATGAGTTGGGCAGTGAGCAAGTTGGAAACACAAGGTCTCAGTGAGCGTAACACAAGGTCTCAGTGAGCGTAACACAAGGTCTCAGTGAGCGTAACACAAGGTCTTAGTGAGCGTAACACAAGGTCTCAGTGAGCGTAACACAAGGTCTTAGTGAGCGTAACACAAGGTCTCAGTGAGCGTAACACAAGGTCTCAGTGAGCGTAACACAAGTTCTCAGTGAGCGTCACACAAGGTCTCAGTGAGCGAAACACAAGGTCTTAGTGAGCGTCACACAAGGTCTCAGTGAGCGTAACACAAGGTCTCAGTGTGCGTAACACAAGGACTCAGTGAGCGTAGGTCACGAACTCAGTGAGAGTAGGTCACGGACTCAGTGAGAGTAGGTCACGGACTCAGTGAGAGTAGGTCACGGACTCAGTGAGAGTAGGTTACGGACTCTGTGAGCGTGTCCTACGCGTACTGAGTTTCCCGCAGCAATGAAGAGCAGCACAAAATGGAACCTATAATTACTAACGCGAGATGAACACGCTGAAAGTGCAGAGAGAGAAATTTAAAACTGAAACTTTATTACAGGTATAATACGCACAAGCATTCACGCGCGAACATTCTACTGCCAAAAACAGAAACTTACCAAAGATAAAATAAGGACTAGCATGCACATGCTAACACTAATAACGATATCGCAACCTACAAGTAAAACCTATTATTATTCACACCTTAAGTTCATGGCCAGGATTAGATTAGATTGAAAGTTAGTTTAAGGTTTCCTAGCCTTAACAAGGGTGATCCAAAGAGAGGAAGATTTAGTATGTATCATAGTTAAGTAAACCCGGAATCTATGCACAAGGTGTACCCACATAAGATTCCTGGTGCGTATAATACAGTATTATAAACCAGACTGAACTCACGGATGCCCCATCACCATCAACACACCAGTACACCATCACCAACACACCAGTACACCATCACCAACACACCAGTACTCCATCACCAACACACCAGTACACCATCACCATCACCAACACACCCGTACACCATCACCAACACACCAGTACACCATCACTATCACCAAGACACCAGTACACCATCGCCAACACACCAGTGCACCATCACCATCACCAACGCACCAGTACACCATCACCATCACCAACACACCAATACACCATCACCATCATCAACACATCAGTACACCATCACCAACACACCATCACCATCACCAACACACCATCACCATCACCAACACACCATCACCAACACTAACACACCATCACCATCAGTTACACGCCACTGCACGTCCCAGACGAGACCTAACATAACCAAATGTAGGTCGGCGAACGCATGTCAGAGCCTTGCCTCGCTTTCCCATGTCTCGCCTAGTTCTGATGAATTGGGTTAGAATTTTATCGTCTAGTTTACTCCCGTCGAACATGCTAACAAGTGCAGCAGAAAACGTTCATTCCAAAAAGTTTTGCGGTCCCAGATCGTAGTCAAAAGTAGGAACAAACGCTGGGAAAATAGGACTAATTTTGATACATGAAATTATGTGACACACATTTTTCACTTTTCTTTCGTCTCATACCTAAAACAATTTACAGGTTATAATAGTTTGGCATTTGAATCATATTTTTTGATGATTTTTGTGTCCAACTTTCGGTGAAGTCTCTAACGTTAAAGCTACAATTTAGCTAAGAGATAGTTCCAGTTATTTAAACTATTTTTGGATAGAATGATCTACAGTTCCATTATAACGGCGAAAAATCATTCGACTTGTTTTCATCAATTCCTTTAATTTTTTACTATTGATTTACTCACGGTTTATTTATTCATTCTGACTCGCAAACGATGTGTTCAAATGACAGAGATCTCAGTTGATATAAAACTACATCAATATGATCAGATATTAAATAAGTCTAACAGACAATAGCATGCAAAGTGAAAATGAAGGTATTATCATTAAATGTACTAAATTATGAATCTCTCTCAGAGATGGAACAATAATATAGAGTAAATTTGCGAAAGAAAGTGTTCGCACTCAATTTATTGGTGAGAGCGTGCGTATTTGCATATTAGATAGAAGTTGTGCATAATTCTGGAGTATTTGAGCTTTTTTTTAGCGATTTGAGCCCTCTGTTGCAAATTTTGGAAGTATCATGTCCAGTTCTCTTTAGTAGTAAGAAATAAAGTCAATTTTTGATTGTCATTTACACAAATAAATTTTATTATTTCGTTTAGTGAAATTTCCCTTTGGATTGAAAGCTTACGGTCGCATTTTCTTTTGGTCTCGCATCATTCTATCTGACACATAATTCTATGCTGCTCAATATTTAGCAGGTACGATCTGATGCTGCTCAATTTTACCAACGCTAACGCTTCCTGTTGACAAGAACCGCGGGACTGAAGATGCTGTGTTGCGACTTGCGTGCTGTGCGGCACGTGCTGTGCGGCACGTGCTGTACACGGCGTGCTGTGAGGCACGTGCTGTACACGGCGTGCTGTGCGGCACGTGCTGTACACGGCGTGCTGTGCGGCACGTGCTGTACACGGCGTGCTGTGAGGCACGTGCTGTACATGGCGTGCTGTGCGGCACGTGCTGTACACGGCGTGCTGTGCGGCACGTGCTGTACACGGCGTGCTGTGCGGCACGTGCTGTACACGGCATGCTGTGCGGCACGTGCTGTATACGGCGTGCTGTGCGGCACGTGCTGTACACGGCGTGCTGTGAGGCACGTGCTGTACACGGCGTGCTGTGCGGCACGTGCTGTACACGGCGTGCTGTGCGGCACGTGCTGTACGTAGCGTACTGTATACAGCAGCGCAAAGGCCGGTTGTCTCACCAACATTCATGTCACCAAATCTGTTGCTAATTTCTTCACTTTCAAATAAATATTTCACACACGCATAAGTGGATTCACGAGCAAATAAAATTTCGAAATAAAATTACTTATAAAGCAAAACCTTTTATTATACATCACCTATTACTTCTAATAATTCCAATTTTGCCAACTGGGAAATTTTCAAAAATGTTGTCACTAATACGTACAAACCACTAAAAGTGCTAGACCTGAATGATAAGTATTTCACTCTAATGAAAGTTAAATATTTATATAAAGAACTTATGCGACCAATGTGCTTCAGTACGCCTACTCAATTTACTTTATTTAGATTCATAAGGATTAAGTTCATTTGACGCAATAATTGGAGCGATTCGGGCGACGTTAATCTAGCTTGACATTCTCAACCTCTCCCTCTTATCTACATACTCCCCGCATGTACTTCGCATGTCAAGTTATTCCCGCCCTCAAGAGCCAGGGGTCAAAATTAGCTGAGGAAATTTTTTTGCTGGCAGAATCTGGTGAAAAGTAATGAGATTCGTTTCACCAATTAATAGCATCATATCGTTTCAAAAAGTAGTTTAAGGATTATTTGACATTGACGTATTTTAACCTGGCTGCAGTTCATTCGTGAAATTAGTTCTATTCAATTTGTGCTACGCAATGAGACGGAATGTCGCTGGTTCAATACCCGGCAGCTGGTGAGAGGATTCATCAGGGTGAGTTGCTCCTCTGGTCTGTGTTGGGAAAGATGGCGAGGCCCGAGAGGCTGCGGAGTACTTAGCAGGAGGCCAACCTGGGGTGCGGGACGATATTCCAGGGGCTGCGAGGTAAGTCCAGGTGAATAATGGGATATTTGGTTGCGAGATTAGAATGTAATTTCTTTAGGGGTGCGGTGCGGAAAAAAGGGTGGGAACCCCTGGTATAGAGGATACCTCTATATTCAATTATCTTGAACTAATCATTTACTTTAGGTTAAGAGACGAGAAAAAATCTAATAGCAACGCATTTAAATTTCATGAAAATGTAACGAAATATAAAAATGCAGCATATGTAGAGCTATTTTTTAATATTACTTTGAAATGATCTTCCGTAGAACCTACTCTTACCACAGTTTTTAAAAATTTTCTTTTCACCCTCACGTCCACAGAACACACGTCTACGTGAGAAATATCTTGTCCGCAATAGTAGCGACACCAGCACACTGCGCTGTACAAACTGACGTCTACAAGGGAGAAAATGTGTCCGACATGGAAGCGGTGACGGACACCAGCACACCGCGCTGCGCACACCGCCACACCAACGCAAGCGGTTGACTACCGCCGAGTTCTGCGCTGTTCCAGTCTTACAGTTACTCGTACAGTTGCACGGCAGCTGTCACGGCGCAGCGCAGGCTGTCATTGCATCTCATTAACACAAAAGCAATGAGGAGGAGAAATTTTTCTTGATGGCTACATTTTAAAATCGGATTTTCATTGAAGTTGCTATATTTTTACAGCTCAACCTAGCGGAAAGAGTGTGATTTGCATTATCAAAGAGTAGGATAGTTTCTCGTGGAAACCTTTTCAGTTTGAGTTCTTTATTTTTTTCTTTTGAACAAGAAAGTGTGAATGCAGTAGAAACTTATGTAGCAGATACTGACGAATTGCATTCAAAGATTAATTTTTTATCTTTAACCATTGAGATGTTAGCGAGGTACATGGCCAATTGTTGACATGAAGAATATAATATTCTCACCTCTGCACATAAAACTAGGTCTCATGAAACAATTTGTTAAGGCATTGGCAGCTGATGGCGATTGTTTGAAGTACTTCATAGTGGTCTTTCCTGGACTGTCTATCGAAAATATCAAGGCCAGTGTGTTTGATGGTCTAAACTGTTCATCGGTACTATATCAGATCTTGAAAAGAATACTTAGTTACCATTCAAAGAAGTCGTCTAAAACTTTCTTGGGAAATACATGTGCAGGTTATGAATCTCTTCCAGAAAAGCCCCGCCACTAATGCAACACATAAGTTCATCCACTTGTTACTTTCGAAATAATTCACATATTGACTTTCAATTACTCACAAACGTAAGATTAAAACATTCATTCGTTTGAGAGTAATGTGAAGTCAATAGGTGCATCATTTCAAAGGTTACAAGTGTGTGAACTTTTGTGTTATGACGGCGCGCAAGTCGAAAAGGTTCACCCAGAAATTTATGTAGTTTACACAAAACCGTTTCTGTACCATCTACGATACGGAAAGAAAGAATGTTACAATCTTTCAAAAACCAAATTCCTTTATTAAGAGCAACTTTGACGTCACAGTTAGAGTTGTAACTGTTGCTTTACTGACGACCTATCTGGAGCAAGCAAGGGTAGAGACTCCCTTCAAAGATGTGGAGCCGTCGATCGGTCGCTCTGTTCAGCAGGGCAGCCCTCAAACTAATGCGATGTTTGCTTCCCGCTCTGAATGGTCAACGATCGTATTCGGAAGACGCCTACGTGCCTTGCGCTCACCAAGCTACAATTGCTAGTTTTATTTGTAATCCCTAAAGAGATTCCTTTGACAGGAATTATCATATTACGAAGTAAAAGTATGACATTGTAATGTAGCGACTGCTAGCTTGTTGTCAGCGTTCAAGTAAACTAACGTTGAGCTTGCCGCTTTTTGAGCTTCAAATTCCGACTGTCTCGAGCCAGTTGGCTCATTTAAAGGTAGATTTTCTCTTTGCTCAGTTCCTTGTTCTTTTCGAGTCTCTTGCAATGTGAGCTTTTACTACACTACGTCGAACGCTGTTCGCGAATGACGTGTTTCAGGGTGAAACGAAAGCCATTGGTTACGGATAGGGAGAAAATATTGTAAATATTATAGATATTTTCGGTTTTCTGGCAGCTTTTCAAAATGGGTACGAATTATTATCCTAAAATGACGTAAGCGAAGGTTTAATGTTTGTAATTTAAAATAAGAAGCCAATTTCAGTTGTCAAGAGCTATTAAGCAAGATGCTTTTTCTCTTTGGAAAAGGCTACAAAAATCCAATGACAAAACGATTATGATGAGATAAAACATTAACTCGGTAAACATAATTCATTTGCTTATTTTAGACACAGCTTATTTGGTCGTGTAATTACCCATTTGCTCCATTCCCATCAAGATCTGGTAACACGAGGAGTGGGCGAGTCTTGGAATAACAGGCACATCTAAGTCATCACAAGAGGTCTTAATAGCTTCTCAGAGATTATCATTTGATATGCATCGCTTCCCTCCTTGAAACTCGTACGTTAGCTGTAATCATACTTTACAATTTCCTATGTACAGGGTTTGCGCTACCATCCGGAAAAAGCATATACTAAAGAAAAATTGTGTTCATTGAGAAAGACATGTATTTACATGAAAAATCGCTTATAAAATTGCTGGATGATGTCTTCTCTACCATGTTATTCAATTCAACCTACTCCAGCTTCATTCACAGCCTCCACACGAGGCCGAACCTCCCTCAGGCACTGGACACTTGCTCCCTGGACAAGTTGACTACGGCATCGAAGATGGCAGTCCTCAGGGAGTCGTCAGTGTTGTGTGCACGTGTGTTGGGCGGTCTCCCAAGTATTCCCTGTAGGTTATGGTCGCAAGGATTCAGGTCTGGACTACTAAGGGGCGAGAACATGGCCCGAGTCTCGTCACACCTCACATTTCTCAAGTCTCTTCATCTCCATGGCTTCTGAGAGCATCCGTCTCAACTTTCGAACATAGCTTTAGGATCTTCAATACATCGTCATGAATGGTGTGATGGTTGTACTGTGCACATTGAGGCGTGTCGCCAACGTCTGCATAGACGAGCTCGGGTCTTCATCGGCAAGGACCTTAGGCAGCTCCACGAAGTCCTTGTTACTCTTGCGAACCTCGGACCGGTGCTGTGTTTGTCTGAGAACTCACTCCCAGCCTCGCCAGACTTTGAAGGCTTGGCGGTGTCGCACGCAGTCGATTTTGTGAAATGAAGAACTTAACCTTCTCTTTGGGAGTGCGACCTTAGCGTAGGGCCACGATAATAACAGTACGGAGCTTGGGTTCATTGGACATTTGGCTTAATAAGTTGTTCTTAATTCAACAGATTATCATCACACAAATTCGAATGCTTGCCATTTTGTGCAAAGTTAAAGTTGGTCCGGATTGTAGCGCACTCCCCTGTAGATAAGGTCAGAGAATGAGGAACTCCAATCCATAAGATTAGATTGTGAGTTAAGGTAAACTCCCTAACGTCAGTAAATGCTCGCTCCTAAGGCAATCGTTTTCAAAAATTTTCGAGGCTAAGATTTCAGATGCATTCGATGAATTATGGATCGACGCACTCATAGAGACATTTTGCATAACGACATTTTGAACTGAATGGCCTACTTTGCGACCCCTCCATGCAGTGGCGCAACCAGCCAAAAATTTCGGAGGGGGGAGCGGGGCCAGGATCCCCGACAAATAATTTCAAGAGGGGCCAAACATTTATTTTCAGCAATCTTTTTATTCTATTACTTCAAACGGCGACGAAACTGGCCCCCAGCTCAACATTTCGGATGGGGCCATGGTCCCCGTGACCTCCCTGGGCTGCGCTACTGCCTCCATGAGGGAAAGTTGATCGTCAACATTTGAAATATGACTGGAAATTTAGTTCCCTCGAATGCCTTAAAAGGCGCGACCAGCTTCTCTCCCATAATCCCTAATTGAGACTCCAATGGAAGTGACTGATGAAAATAAAAACTTCATTTTCATTGCACGTCTCAAAGTCGCTAAAATAAGCATCAATATCGATCAGACAGAATAAATTATATTTTCTTACGCGCGGAGTATACGTCTCTACCATACAGAAACCAGCTCTTGTAAGCTCCTGGGCATCATTTTAGATAAAAATCTGACCTTCAAATAGCATTTAGAAAACATTGGTGTAAAATTATGAAAAGCTGTAGGAATCCTAAAGAGCTTAAAAAATGTATTACCTGGAAAACGCTTTGAAGTTACTTTACCGAAAGCTCATTTCACCATTTGTGCAATATGGAATACAAGCATGGCATGCAATTGATAAAAATAAAACCAATGTACTTTTTACACTCAAAAAAAATTAGAGCGGTGAGAGTATTAAAAAACAATGCCGGCAGGAATCATTCATTCTCAAGTTTAAAACTACTCACGATTTTGGACATTAAGAAGCTCTCCATGTGTTATTTCGCGTGTCAAACGTTGACTGATGAGGACGTCGAATATCTTAATCAACTATTATCTGCACAAGTTGGCTATCTAAGCAATCAAGCATTAATGAAACTAAGTAATCAAGTCATATCATCTCTGCTAAATCATTCATAGATCAGTCTAGTGTGCGACTGAATTAAGTGTACTAGGTTAAACACACTTGTACACCTTTAACAGCATTCATGATTAGATGCCCTAGAAGTCGTTGAACTTTTTCGGGTCCGCAAGTATCGACAGCTATACTCAAATGTATTCATTGTAATAGTCTTAAGAAAGAATCTACTTGAAGTGTCACCTTGGGTAAATAAATAGTTACAATTCCTGTGCATAACCTAACTCTTGCTCTTGTTGTCGTGTGAGCCTCAGTGGACACACTCATCGGGACAGCCCCAACATTTTGCCTAGTCCTGTGGTTCGTCTTGCGCAACTCGGCACTCGTGCGAGAAGATCGCTATGGAGGAGTCGACTTCCATAAAGTCTTGGCCCATGAAACTCTTCGCCATATTTTGCTAGGTAGCTTAGCCTTCGGTTTGATCATTTTTCGTAGCTTCTTTAGACGGTGCAATCTGTCTGTCGACTAACTTCGCCAATGTCAGCTGCGTCAAAAATAGCCACTCTGCTGCGAGGAGTTTCCTTACCTACCATAGAAATTCTTCCCATATTTAGGAGACATCATACTTTCACCCAGAACATTCCTATTTCTGCAGGGGAAATTTGTACTTTCAATGAATTTTTGACCGTTCGCGGATAACTGTATCACAGAAAAAACCGCGAAGCTCATCCCTTCAAAAGCACTTTTGGTTTTCGTTGCTCTTTTATGAACATTTAAGTGACCTATTTTTGTCTATGGAATCAGTTTGAAGATCCGAAACATGGAAAGCAAAGTAAAATAAAAATAAATCATTCGCATAATTGCTCTGAATACATTAAGATCAGTTTTTGTTGTCAACAACTCTGCGACCAAAAGTTTCCATCTCACCCTCGAGAACGTCATTGGCATAATTGCTATGGACGTGGTGTACTTGGACTATTTAATAAGCTAAGGAAGCGAAATTTATTTCCTGTGGTGATTTGTTCTTTGCTTAATAGTAAAAGGAAGTATTCGCAGCAAGTGTTGCATTACCGCTGTTAGGTTTCGTGGCTTTCCTCTCCATTTTGTGTCAAGCGTACGTAGAAGTGTGAAGTAGGGGACATTTCACAATAAAGCTCTATAACAATGCTAAACAAACACTGAAAAAAAAACATTTAGTTTACTGGCACTGGAACTCCAACGCAGTGGAGGCACGAAGCAAGCGACACTTCTCACATAGTCGACTAAGCAGCACACGGACTTTACATTAAATTCCAATCAGCTCCCTCCCGATAATGGCAGGATTATCAACACATGATTCTGGGGACAATCTGATGTGGTTTTCTTGTCGTTCACATCGAAGATGTAATCTGCTAATGTACTATTTATATATATTTGAGCACATGTTTAAGCATTAGATTCCTCTCTACAGGATATAATTTTTAATTGATGGAACGAAGTTCTTCTCTTTTACACGAGAAGATTCGTCAGTTCACTCACTCGAAGAGGCACAGTTCAAGATAACCATAAAGAGCCAAGCTTCGACGTGTCTGGCCACCCACGTAAATTTGTGAGGCTGTGGTTCAGCAGAGAATGCTTGAACTCTCACACAAATGTTGCCACCGTCTGCTGGTAGCCTTGCTGGGCCTGTGTGCCATAAAAAAAACATGCTAAATCATAGGAATAAGTTAATTGTGTTAAATAATATTTAATGAGTAAATCATAAGACAAAGCAGCTATGCTAACGAAGGATGCATAAAAGAACGTGAGTCGTGAGAAAAAAACAGTATGTACGTCATCGATTGATAATATTTTTTCAGTCGTGGTTAACGTAAATAATTTTTATTTTGTTTTCCGCCATCTGTTAAGTTCCAAGATAATTTTCTTAGAGAATCGGATATGGAAAATATTCAGTACGTCTGTCGAAGTAGGCGAAAGATGGAATTTTACATTCATTAACTCTCATTTCACCGAGTGCTGTGGCTAGGGCTCCAAACAGTTTTGAAATGAGAAGCATGTTGCGAAAATTTCAATTGCTATTTAAAGTGCATTTTGCCTTCTCCCCTCATTTTAATACATGTATGCACCCAACAATGACACACATTTTCTATTATTTTTAATATTACTGACTCGAAAGTTATACACATGATCATCAAATATCATTTAGAAGTGAAAATCTAAACTAAGAAGTCGCGAAACTATGTACCCGAAATAGCTTTGCTTTCAATCAACGCTCGTCTAGCGCTGACTGAGAGGCTAGAGGGGTCAATGCTGTCAACTCTGTCAACTGTGTTACCCTTAGGTTTCGGACTTGTAAGGAGAGGGAAATGTTGGTTACTTTCTAACAAATGGCAATCCTGACTAGGGGTGCCTAAAACAACAGTCGTCGAAGTGTCTGGAGTTTCCTCACTTGCAACAGCTTTGGGAGGAAGGAGGTTTATCTTCAGCTTAGGCAAAGAATTGAGCTTGGTAATAGGTTTTGGAGCAGTTGGAGGTAAAGGTTTACTGGTACCGATGGCAGTGGGCACTTTTGGAGGCGCCTTGGCATTATGTGTGGGAGTAGCAAATTTAGAACTTTGTTGCGAAGTTGAATCATTTGGATGATTTTTTCCAACCGGCCTAGAGACAGGAGCAGAGTGTGTAGTGGAAAAATTGGGCGGTCTACTGGGGCGACCAGGTGGCAATATTGGTTTTTTAAAGCCCTGTGATGTAGATGGACTTTTAGGTGCAGGAGAGTCATAATTTTTGAAGGCTTCAAGCACATTGAGATTTTGGTTCCTAGATCCACCTTGGCTCTTCGGAGAATCGTAATTTGTCTCAGTTGTGGGTCGCGTCGGGGATGTAACTTGCGGAACTTGAATTGCTGTATGACATATAGATGCTTCAATATTTCCATATAAGGGTGAGCAATCATCAATCTTTTCAAATTTTTCAGAGGGCTCAGAAGCTTTGGGAATTGTCACTAAAGAATTTTCAGTATCGACCCCGGGAGCTCTAGAAACATTTGTTTCATTGGAGGCGACTGTGGGCTTGGCAGTTGGCGGAGGCGGGGGAGGCATGCGAGGAGGATTAATTTTCTTATGAACTGCTGATCCTTTCTGTTTGCCGTGAACACTTTGCCTCGTGGAACTTCCTCTACTGGACTCTTGTGCTGCTACTGTCTCATTTTCATACCCAACGCTGCAGCTGTCAAACGAGTCTTCTGACCACAAATCATCATCGTCTAATATCTCAGGAACGCTAACTTTGACAACGTTACCCATGGATGAGCCATAACTTGCATTTACCTCAGAAGATGTTTTATTTCTAGGAATCTGTAGATTGAAACCTAGGGCACTGAGATGTCCAGAGATTCTCTTTAATAGGTTAGAACTTGGTGTCGGTCCAGAAGACTGTTCGCCATGTTCTGTTGCTTCTCCTGGTGCTGGGCATTTAGCTCTGCCGGCACCAGAACCAAAAGCGGGTGGGGCGGGAGGGTGTTTTCTCTTCGCACTCACAGAACTGACCAGCTTGTGCAGGTCACTTGTGTTCGCGTACAGCTGAGACGAGTCGTTGATGGGGGAGGAAAGGTGCGCAACGTCCTCGACTCTGATGCTGTAGTCCTGCAGTCGGCGGTTGCTCTCAGCCTGAAGACATGAGAGAAATTTAGGTTGCGGACGCATGAGCAAACTCGTGTGCAAGTAAAACCTCAAATTTACAAGCAAATATGTTTCGACGAGTAAATTCAAGGTCCAAAAATATAGTGTAAGTCATTAGTAATAAAAATATTATGTTCCTAAAATACATCAAATATTTTAGTGAATTAGACGAGAGTACATCAAATTCCTTGGTGATAAAAGGAAATAAAATCTCCGTAGATCTCAACCTGAACTTATTTTAGACGATCATAGAATCGTAAACATTTGAAGACAGAACTATTGCTAAAACGGCACATTGAATGGCTTACATGTGAGAACTTAATGACCAAACGAAAGAATGCTGGTCTACTGCAACATATCATACAATTGCAAAATTTTTCCTCCTATCATTGAAGTTCGACTTAATTTACGTAATGAATGAGGCCACACTAACGTATGAAATTATTCCTTGATCAATTCCTTGACCGTCGTCAGAAATATTTCCATCCGAATTTGCTTCAATGGCTTTTGTTTGTTCTACCGCATTTGTTCAAAAAGCCTATGAATTTCTTTGCTAATATATTGCAAACTAGCCAGAAGAGGAATGCGCTCTAAATTTCACCAATATTTCATTGCTGAGGACAGTTACAGACATCTAAAAATACAACAAAAATTACCAAGCGCATAATATGAAGCAATTTCAGCACCGAATTTCTTCTAAGCACGTTTCCTGCGAAGGGACCCACCGGTGGTCACCGAGGGGATCTCCATAATGTTGCAGGCTGACCTGCAGTCACTCGCTCGATTTTTACTTATACTTAATGAAAGCTAAATGAAAGTACGATACAGTAATGTTGGCAATTTCCCAAATTGCTGACTACAATAGATTTTAAATTTTATTTGAATATTGAACTTCAGCTATCGCAGTTATCGTGTTAAAATTACAGAATATCGAGAAATTCAAGTCCGCCAGCAATCATTTATGCGTTGAACATCTCCAGTATGTTCTTCGTCACGTACAATGTTAGGATACATGCGCCTGCCGCTGGTAAATTAAGAGCGGAAAAGCAATCACTGTTTGTACATGTGTACATTATTTCCGGATGTTTCAATTTCACACGAGCGGTCATTGCGCTCATCAAAACCCGGCAACTGCCAACGCCTCGGAATACTTCACAGCTAAGCTTTCGATTGTGAAAGCCATTGCTGAATGAGTGCTAAAAATCTGTCGTCGGCACTGCATGCCAAACCAAATAGGAACAAAAGTTTCATCCTTATATAGTGCAAATAGTAGCTGAAGGCAAGTCTCTTCTCCCAGGCCGGCCGGAAAGGACAAGAAACTCGTGAGTCATGCAATGGTCGCGCGCAGGTGCCCGCCACCTCAGTTCATAATTGGAGTCCTTAGCTTCCGCTCGCAGTCCTTAGAGGTGATGGCCTGCACTGCACGCACAGGCGCTGAGCATCTTGCGTTCTTCTCTTCAGAGAAAATCGTGGGGGAATTATCCTATTTACGGAAATGTTAAATGATAGCAAATTCTCTAGAGCGATAATTGCAAGTTTCCGTGCTCGGCCCTGTTAAGACGTAAAATTGGCTATATTCTCAGCGAACAATAATTGTGCACACCTTGTGAACATTTTAAAAGGTAATAGTTAGAACATTCAAATAAATGAGATTGAAAGCGTTAGCGATGACGTAAAGAAGATTTCCAACTTGCATGAGGATAGAAATTTACAATTTGATCAAGATGTCATTCAAAATACGGAAAATTGAATGGATTCGCGATCTCCATTCGCTAACTTAGTTGATATTTCTGCAAATTAGTGAGAATGAAGTGTGCAGGATTCTTGAATGAATTAGATGAACACGTATCTGAGTCACTTCATTTGAATAATTTTAGTAGCATTCAATTTTATATCATATACAGGGTGCGTCAGGCATCTGAGGACACCTTACGCGGTTTTAGAAAAACAGAAAATGCAACTGTTAATAGTTGGAACTTACAATTTCTTGTGACAAAACAAAGAAACATAATATATTTATATTATCACGTTTTATTCTATAAATCCTCCTTCGACTTTCATCACCGACTCAATTCGAGTCTAAAAGCGACTGCAAGCGTTGATCAGGTGACCTTTATTTATGTCCTCCACTGCTCGGGCTATTGCTTCCATCAGAGAGGATTTGGTGTTATGGGGATGCTTATTAACTTCCTTTTCAACGACGCCCTACTCGTAATAATCCAAAGAATTAAGGTCTAGTGAGTTAGGAGGCCTTAAGTTTAGTGTGACATAATCATAAAATTCTCTGACATCCAATCCTGAATTTTGAGAGCTTTATGTGATGGAGTCGAATCTTGTTGGAAGACATAGGCCCTTCGATTGGCTACGCTGTCTATCCAAGCCTTAACAGTGGTTTGAAGAGTCTCGACATATGCATCTACATTGACTAAGGCCCTGTGAAAAAAAATGAGGAGGCATGATGTGCCCTCCACTGCGACACCGAAAACCATCACTGTCACTGGAAGCTTCGTGTTCTGAGTGAGTCAGAGCAGTGACTGGAGAATTTCATTAATATTCATAATTGTAATAAATTCGTGACCGGAACGGTAATTGAGAGAGTACAAATGAGCGAGAGCGCTCCGCACCTTTCTGAGCTTTCTCCGCAAAACGAGGAGGTAAGCAAGGAGACCGAAGAGGACGAGCAGAAGCACCGCGCCAAGACTGCCGAATATTGCGGCTTTGTGACTCGGCTGGAGCGGCAGCGAGCGTTCTGCCTCCTCGTGCTCGGTGTTGGGGGGCGTGTAGGGGTAGCGAGGGGGCCAGGGAGTGGGGGAAGTGTAGGGGTACCTAGGGGGCCAGGGGGTGGGTCGGGGCGCTACTGTCGGTCCAGTCGCCCAAAAAGGTCTCCGTGTGGTCGTCAATGGGAGCGGCCGCGCTGGTCGAACGGAGTCACATTCTGTAAAATGAGAAAATCGTTAACTATAACAAGTAGCTGTTTATCTTAAAAAAGGAGTGCAACTCAACTATTTGCATTTGCAAAGTAAGAAAGAGTAGCAATTTGAATTGTAACAATATTTAGCATTAAAAATAAATCCACAATGCGTTGACATTTGTTCTACTCCGACTGGTTGAAAAAGTTATTGTTCTCTTTTTGAGAACTGCCATTGTTATACTTATAGGTAGGTTAAACTGCTTTGGTACTATCTAACAAAGCCTCATCGTTCACATCGCAGATCTACTTACTTCGTAGTCATACTCACTAGGCAGATTTTTCAGTCGAAGAAAGTTCCATTTTCTAAGAGTTCACTAGAATAAAATAGTCAGTAGTACTGTCAGCTAATGAATTCACCTGTCTCCAACAACCATATTTCTTAAGATGATCTTGATTTTCTACTAATTTTACACAGAGTGGTAGCATCCTCTGACAAACTAGGACAGTGAGGAAACCATTACGGTGTTTGAGTGCTAAGCCGCAAGGTTTGAAATTGGAAAGCACAAATCTTCTCATTTTTGCCGATGATGAGGTTCTAGCTCTTATAACCGCCAGTCAAAATGCCCCCTTCACATCAGCCAATGAACTCGTACATTGTGACGGTGGGTAGAGGGCTCAAATTATTCCAGGCTATGCTGATTCCAACACAAATTAAACTTTTGCATCGCGACGTCAGACTTAACCATGCACGATCAGCAATCAATTTTAATACGCGATAGAAGTGAATTTAAGAAGAGTACGTTTTGTGCTGGAACTTGAAATTAACCAAGGATTGACTATAAGAGCACTTATTATAACGTTTATGCAAAATACAACTAGGGTAAGGCGGTAAAAACGTAATGAAACATTAAGTTAATTTTAGGAGATTAATTCAATACATAAATGTATAGATTGTGCTATAACACGATCGAGTACTGGAGAAAGATAAAAATAAAAATTCAATTGGATATCATGAATGCAAACTAAGGGATTAAATTATAGCTTTATTCGTAAAAAAAATTTTCTTGAATGACTAATTTTAGTGAGCAAAGAGCTGAAAAATTAAAGCCTCATGAATTCCCGGAAAATGTAAAATTTCACTAAAAATTGAATGGGGTGAAATGGCCGCAATAACTCGAAGTAGGACAGTTCATAAATGAACCACATCACGCGGAAATAAAAAGTATGCCCATTAAGAAGCGATGTGTTAGCGAGGAATGTAACATTTTCAATTTCCAAAACAGAATGGAAAACAAATTATTTATTATTGTGAAAGTGAAATGAAACACTCAACTTGACGGGCTGATAAAACACAGGATCTCCTTCAGGCGACGACCTCAAGGAAGTCATGCTCAGCATTAGAGGCCTCTTAATTCCGCGTGAGTTTTGAATGACTCGGGCTACACTTACGGAAGTTCAAACCGAAATTTCAATTGTGGTTTTGAACACTTTTCCCAGCGTACATTGAAGACTCGAAGTGTGTAGTGAATTAATCTAAAGTGGATCACCCGTCTAACTGTCTGTCTGTATTGCGTATACGGTGTATAGGCACACAACTCAGATGACATCGATGGCAGGCGTGCCTCCTCGCTGGATGGTGAGCGCGTCTCCGTCCCTCGCTCGCATTTTAGTAACGAGAAAACCAATAATTCACCACCCTGCTCCAGTAACAGTATTGGGTAATGTTTGAAATTCCTACAAGCTCTATTGTAGATAAAATAAAAAATGAACAAAATTTTAAAAAAATACTGTTGGAAATGTGGCCGTATCATCAAAATGACCCAACGCATCACGAGCGGTCTGGGTGCCCCAATACAACACTGAAGACTTCACTGGTTTCTTTTTTCGTCACTTTCCACCCTCTGCTTCTAACTACACAGGGAATAAATACGTTAAATCAGAGAAAACATTTCTTTGCTTGAAATATTGGATAATTTTTAGCACCATAAAAAGTTTGATTATCATCTCAGTTTTAAGACAGAATGAGTTGAACAAACGTGATCCGGCAGGTCCCGAGTAGTCGAGTGGACTTATAAAGCCCTGATGGTGTTGCTGACTTGCTTGCTTGCTCACTAAAATGTTAGCATACTTGTCGCCGCACACACACTGCTCGCCTGCACTTTGCTTTCAGTATTGACGCTGGGAAAGATTTAACGTAGAGCTTTCAGAGATAAAAAAAAAAAGTTAAAACCTTACTTTTAGTTATAATAAATTGAAAATTATAATTTCTTCTCCACACTGCAAAGAATTCAAGTTTTTCATCAATATATATGTGGAAACGTGGCCAAAGTGATTCATGTTAAAATAAATTCATGTTTTATCGGTCAAACATAGGAAAATAACACTTGACACTATAGGGGATGCAATCTGTAGTAAATTTCATATTGCGAAATAAATTCCTCATTAATTCAATTAATTTTACCGAAATTTTTTTATTGATAATAATTTACTCGATCTACGTTCAATTTCTTCTACTTTATTCTACATGGATGCCAATCACTTTTTTGATTAAAGACAGCCGTGTAAACAACCTGACCCAGTAGGTCATGTGTTATCCCGTCTAAACAATAAATCTGCTTGTCTCTCTATTAATTAGTTAGTTCTCACAGCTGTGATGTTTTCTCTTCATTCCGTAGGTCGAGATAAGGAACAACTTTCCTTCTTTCTTGTGTGTGTCCCGCTTTGCAAATATTCCGTAGGCACAAATTTATAATTTCTGCTCCAAAAATCTGTGCGATATTCACGACAGTGAGACAAAATGCGGAGCACCGAGGAGCATGTTCCCTCATCGCTTGCCAAACCTCCAAGTTAGAAGCTCTTCAATCCCTATAATTATCAGCAATCTGATTAACTTTTGCTAGGTATGTAAAAATTGACAGTGAAAGCGTAGTTAAGTTGGTCCAGAATAGGTCCAGGATAGGTTATGATAGGTTTAGTCATGATAAGTTGGCAGGGATTAGGTTATGACGGAATCGCTTAGGGTAGGATTGGGTGGGTATAAAAGATTAAAAATTTAACCACTTTTTTTTACGAGTTCAGCTCTATTTAATAAATGTGGTAAGCCTTCAAGAGAGAAATCACGACTTGAATCTCTCAGACATATAATTTTACCAAAGAATCAAATAGAATCCACTGCCTAAATGCGGAATCCAGCCAATGTTGCTATGTACTCAGAACCTTCTGCCCTAGTCCGTTTTCATTAATGTAACTGTGGACAAAAACGAGAATTTGGCAGAAGAATAACGAGTAAGACATGACGTTTCAGAGTAAGTACGAGGCTACAGTTACTAGGCACCGCAAAGAGCAAAATTACCCAGGGGAAAATGAACGAAGATCCGGCGGCGAGTTGCAGTGTTTTCCTACGTGACGAGCTACGTGCACAGCCCTTTGTGCATCACGCGGCGGTGCAGGCGGAGCTGTTCACAGGTAATGTATCATCTGCTCAACTATTTCCTCTCGTCAACAAAAGCGTCTTATGAAAAATCGCAAGTCTTGGGATTCAATGTTCGAAAGCACAACGGAATTGGAGTTAGAATGCGTGTGTATAAAACATGATAAAATAATTTTTTTATTTTATTGAAAATTACAGTTACACATATTGCTAGTTTAAACTATCTCAATAATACGAGTATTTGTAAAATGAAAAGAAAGCTTGGACGGAAATGCTTGACATGCAATTCTGCGCCGCTCTGTCTCGGGTTGAGCTCCACCGCGCGCTCAGGTTAGCATTTCTCACAACTGCGCCTCAGCCCGGCATCCAAACTATTGCTCAAATTTGGAACAGAATAGAAAATGAAAACATTAGGTTCACTTTCCAATTATATGAGATCAAGAATACGTAAAGTATATTTTGCTTCAAAAGGCTCTAACTGATGCACTGTTACTTCATACAGTTCATTTATACGGGGGTGAAGATGAGAAAATTATAGCGCCAAGTATCGAATAAGTCGATGAAATTCTTGATAATGCTGACAAACAATAACCGAGCATGGTGACATCTGAGCGTGAAACTTCACGTAAATAAAGATCAGCTTAAAAATCACAATGAATAATAAAGAACTCTGCCTGGAATATAAGAAATCTTCTCATTATACAAGATGAAAATTCTTGAAGTAAAATTAACTTATTTGACTTCTGAGCGCATGATTTCATACCATCACTTTAGTTTGAACAATTTTCAATGATGTTTTTGACATAGACACAACATTGAAGTTGATTCCACACACAAGTGGCATTTAAAGATTTCAATTTATCTGGTAGCAAAATCAAAGCTTGACATACGAATTATATTGAACATGCAGCCGCTGAAGCACACAATCAGAATAAGAGAAGCGAATTATATTGATTATGCTGCCGCAGAAGAACAAGGGAGCGAGTACGAGTTTCAATGTTAGAAAAACAAATTTAGAATCTCCAGTTGATATCAACTATTATTAGTTCGGAGTTTCTTATAAAAATTTAGATCATCTAAGTTTCTTCTACTACACTGTTCAAATTGCTTCTGCTTCTCTATCAACGTCCTGGTCTGCATGTTAGAGACCGAGGTAAAGCATGAAGCAGTGATTTCCAGGTAGATTCAAACTGCAGCGATGACTCGAATGAAGTTTATATATTGTCTTATTTCGCTGGACTCATTTCTCCATTTGTGTGTCATTAGAATTCAGTTGCTTACCGGGAACAACTTCATTCAGACGGACACGAACTGTGTCGCCGTAGCTTCTTCGCTTTCTTAGTCCCGAGTGGCTGGATGTGTTCTCTCGGCCCTAGTTGCTGCTCATTTACCGATATGTAACCCATTACTATTGATTATGAATACGGCTCTAATGCTTGATTTTAATGGAATATCCTTTACGCATTAAGCACTGAATTTCCGGTCATCTGCATCCAAATGCCTTGCTAGGCAACAGCGCAAAAATTATATTCGACCGCCAGACTATGGAATCTCACTATGCTACTCTAATTCATTAAAAAGAAAGACTCAATTTATTAGTTACTTGAGTTCTAAATACTGCAGATGTCCCGAAGATTATGGAATAGAATTTGGGATTTCTCCAAGAACTTGTAGACGACGCTGTTCACAAATAGGAAATCTTTGTTCTAACCCTTTCCTTAAATCTAAATCACAGGATCAACAAATGCCGAAAAATCTCTATTCAGCTATTCTATACTTTACTACAGCAATTCTATACTTTACTACAGCAATTCTATACTTTACTACAGGAATTCTTTACTTTACTACAGCAATTCTTTACTTTACAACAGCAATTCTTTACTTTACTACAGCAATTCTATACTTTACTACAGCAATTCTATACTTTACTACAGCAATTCTATACTTTACTACAGCAATTCTACACTTTACTACAGCAATTCTATACTTTACTACAGCAATTCCATACTTGAGGCTTTGCATCCATCAAAATCGGATTTCTTCAAGGATTGAGTCCTCCTAACGGACCTTTTTTTTATTATTGAATCTAGTGCAATGAAATTTGATATATTGATAGGAAATGCAATTAGGAATTGTTTGTCTTCTGGGAAAAATGCAATTTTCTTAATGGGAAATGAAATATTCATAGAAAACGAAATTTTGGGGGTTTTTCAAAATGCTTCTCCTCCCGACAGTTTTTGAGCTACACTAATGATCATAGTATCATTGGATGCGGAAAGACGTGGACATTTCAAAACGTCAAATGCTTTTTCCCAAATTTCCAGTTTTGAATAAAAAAAAAAAAATTTTAGAGCAATCTTTTTTCAAAAAAATGTGGCTTAATGACGTCATAACGTTCGAACAAAATTTAATTTTGAAAAACAATTTGACTTTTTGGAAAGCCCATGTGTTTTCGCATCCAATAGTACCAAATCATCACTTTAGCTTAAAAACTGTAGGAGAAGAAGCATTTTGAAACCTCAAAGTCCATTGTTTATATTATAAGCAAAACAAAGAAACCTAAACAATTTTATTTAAAAATTTGTAAAAATTTTTGGTTCAGGTTAGACCTCTGAAATCATTATACAGTAATATTTAGACATAGAAGATGACATAGCAACGTCGTGCCGTGAAGAAAGAGCCAAGGAGGAGGTGTAACATGATAAAATACCACTTTCCCCTCCCCTCCCCCCCATTCTTCAAACCCCCGTAGCGCGCGAACGAGTGAACGTACGAGTCTCATTTTTTCACAGGATGTACCTGACCTCTTGCACTTCCTATAGCAGCAACAATCCCTGTTTCTCAAAGGGTATCAAAATCCTTGACTCCTATGGGTGACCTTTCCCTTAAAAGAATTCGACACAGTACGAATGAACATATCTCCTAACGTAGTTAAAGCGTACAAAGGCAATTTGTCCCATCCATTGATATGTCCTAAGATTACTTAAGAAGAGAGCACCTTTGCTTTGTTGGGATTTGAGTCACCGCAGAGCATTTTAATGCTTGTATTGAGAGGTATTTCTCGAGCACCGATAGATTGCATGGGCCAGGACTTTGGGAGTTCTTCCTATTGTCCGGATGAACGTAACGTTAATCTGTCATATCGTCATTTAAGATTTCTAGACGTTCATGATGTTATTCACCAAACCTACGTACGTCCCTGCCGAGTGTCCGTAGCGTCGCATCCCTCATTACTAGTGAGATGGTTAAAGAATTAGCCCAAAGCGCAGCACCGCTCATAATCCATAACAGATAAAAAAAAAATGGAGGCTAAGAATGCAGAGTTATGAACAGGATCAGCAGTAGGAAATATAAATTTTGACACGCTTGGAGTGCAAGCGTTAGGGTGCCTGCACACCAAAAGATTTCAAGCAAGAAAGCAAGCAAGCTTGAATTGATTAACATGGATTCCCATAGGAGTGCACACACTGCAAGCAAGCAAGTGAGCGAGCGAAAAAGACTGAAGATTGGCTGAAGCGAGAAAGCGACTTCAAGATGGTTTCACGCTTGAAAGCTGCAGCGGGAAGCCTCGGGCAGTGTGCAGTGAGATGTCGACAAGGGAGGTGTGCTGCTCAATTCTTCTAGCATAGACTGAACTCTTAATATCCGAATTTTATGCTGTATTGTGCCTTTTGAACTCAAAAGATCCAAAGCACAGTGACAGATTACATGTTTTAAAGCAATGGGATGAAGTAGGAATGAAATTCAACGTTACAAACACATGCTCGTACCGATTATTTTTGTTATAGACCTCTCTCCATGACATTTAGGAGCCAACTGGCTATCTTGTGGTGTGTGATAGATCTCGCCTGAAATCTTTCTCTCTCACTTGCTTTCTCGCTTTCAGTCTTATGGTGTGCAGGCACCCTAACAGTCTTCCTGTCATCGCAGTCTTTTCCAAACCTCATAGAAACACTGCGGCGAATTCGCCGTTCGTATTTGATCATTTAACAAAAGCACGCGCACAACTTCATACTCACCTTCACAAATATCTATCCATTCTGCGTCGTCAGACATGCTGGAATTGCCCTAAAATTCACTCTAGTTGTGAAGACGTTTGCCTGCTCGAGGCTGTGCTCACGAGCTTGTTGAAGAACACTTGACGAACACGGGCACTCCGAAATGCAGCTGGAGATCTCTGGGCTTGGCTTTATCACGCGTGGTGACGAGCAGGATATCCTACACAGTTTTTCCGCTCATGGTTCTGATGTTTCAAACCTCAACTCTATTTCAGAAACTCCTCCTAAAATTTTCATTTCCACATTTGTCAAGCTATCTAAAGGTTTCGGTACCTAATTTTGAGCATGAACCTCAGTGTATAAAATTGAACAGCAATGTGCCCCAGACAAGCACTTGAGCCGACATCCTAACCATGCTTGACTCAGAGAGCAACTGGCAAGCGGTTGACCTCGAGAATACGGAGTAGAGGCGGGGTTTGCGTCATGGTTTGCATAGCGTGCCAGAGAGACGATATTTTGCCTAGGATATTTCTGTCGTTCGTAACACTACTGTCAGCTGTATTGTTCATTTACTTTTCATTTATTGGAACACATCAGGAGGCAATAGACAAAATGTGTACAATATAGACTAGGTTGTATATTTTCTTTGTGAAACCATGAGGCTCGTAGTATCTGAACGCTCGATGCATTCGTCACCGCTGACATCATCAATGAATGCCCATGCATCCTGTAAACCTGGGATTTCTGGTGAGCCAGTTTTTCACAATAAAATACCGTGAGAATTTCGTGTGTGCAATTCTCATACCACAATCGTAGCAATGCGAGATTCCTGCATAGAGGCAAAATAATATAACTTCAAGGAAAAGAAAAGAGGCAAAAAAATAGGCTAATGCTTAAGTTACAATACGAAGAGATGTTGATGCGCTGCAGTATCCGTCTGACGAATCTAACACAAATCGCTGTTATTCCGACGCGTTTTAGGAGAAAAATTCATCTTAAAAATCTATTATACCTTATTGTTATTAATATCATGTTCGGTAGGGGTAACATCGTCCATTACGAGTTGTGTGTTCATTGAAATTATCTTCTTACGTTAAGAAGTTCGTGGTTAGTTTTCTTCCCTAAGTTCTTCTACAAACAAATAGAAGACTACATCGAAAATAATCCGGTTCATAGTACAATTAATTCATTTAGGTTAAATAATAAAAACTAATTTTGTGTCACGGTTCGCTAACTTTGTTAACGTTCTGGTAGAATTAGGTGACGTAAGGGAAACTTCAACCTCTTTCAGAGAAAGAAAGGAAATTAAGTAAGGAGGATTTAGGAAGGAGACACTATGTACGGAAAACGCCTTGGCTGCAATAGCTGCTCTATTTACATGGCAAGGCAATTTGTCTAAGAAAGAATAATTTAATTTTAATGGAAATTCATGAAATGAAAAAAAGTTAACGACTTGCTACTACAATCGCTGGAAACAGCAATGCAAAGTTAAGTTAGAAAGGCAGAAATTAGATGCATAATCCCTAGAACACTACCACACATACCCCTAATATGACCAGTCCATATTTCGTGATGGAAGCATGCAGCGTCGTCACCAATTATCTGACAGGTCAAAATCAGCTCGACCTCAACAGCAGGCCACCCACCACTCACAGCGAACCAGCAGCTCGAGGTTAGGTGGCAGACAGACTGTAGAAGATACCCTCAGCATGCAGATCTGAGGAGCCTAACCACCTTAATTATTTATGAAGCCTCGAACACACACCTAAACAACAAATTTTTAAAGTGATAGCACCATCAAGCGAACGATAGCTTCTGGGCAGCATTCATTAACAACACATAAATGTCTAAAATTTGAACCCTAGCCATTGAGCAGCACAATTTACTCGATGATCTATGACAGAAAGAACTTAAAATTATAAATACATCCTAGCCGTGACGTAGCTATGAGTTTGAATTCAATTAACTTAGCTTCGTTTTTCGCTACACCACGTGACTTTTAAATACTTCGCAAACAAACGTGAATGACGGCTAAGTTTTTCATGCCATTTAGACAGTGCCAACATTGGAAGTTGAGTCGAGATCCCCCACAAGCTGCCAATTGGTACACACCATGACGAGCTCTCTAAAAGCGCCAGCAGTTCCCCGTATAGTTGAATCACAGGTCCGTCCGTCCTGCCCCAGGGCGGATTCTTAACCCTCGGCGCCTCTCGCTGCTGGCCACTGCAGACAATGCCAGTTCCTGAACTCGCTTCCGGGTGATTTGCGCCTATTTGCAGGACCTGATCACGCAGCAAAAGCCCCAAGGAAGAGCAGAGGTGCATGCTGGTAATCAGCATGTTGAAACATTGCTTTAAGAAGATCTCCTCACAACGTGTACACGCCCTAGAAATGCCATGTAATAAAATTACGTTTGTGTTGAGCGTTCGTTATAAGATGACTCATTACAGACTGAGGCGTCCCCGAACAGTTTGCAGTGTTCACAAGAACATCTTGCTGCTGCAGGTTTTGCCCAGGACGACGCGCATTGAGGATCAGTTTGCTAATTAAGCTTCTGCTGCACAATCATATCAGATATAATTCTATTTACTATTGGAAACTGAAGTATCATTGCGCAGTCGCTACTTAATGTACAACTTCGCATGGCTACACTAGGCTCACTGTCAACATCATACGGAGAGAGTGAAAGTTAGGCCCGACTGCAGAGGAATGAAAACAAGCGACTATGCTGGTATTCGTGGGTTTCTAGTATTACATTAACACTGGCGCGATAAGATACGATGACCTTAATCTTTAACAAGCGCTTGTTTCTTGTTACACCTACAGGACACGTTTGTTCGTCACAATCACGTCCGAGGCCCAGAGGAGGCCACCCGCGGGATCAGGCGAACCAAGACGGGCGCTGAACAAACGTCAGGGTGCAGCCCCGCAGCGCTGTGTGTTGCGCTTAACATGTCTCCACCGCAACGAATTTTGAAGGGATTGTTCATTATGAACTATGAAAAATGATTACGTAGTTGCTACTAATCTGTGCGATCAACTAACATCGCCGTTTGAGTGTTATTTAATTAAGTGACAAGAGAACGTGAGTTCTTTGGAAGAAATGAAATCATTCTTCATCACCAAAATGCTCTTCTGCACGCATGGCATGTGGCGAGAATACATTTACCATGGAATGGAATTGACCCTGCATCTTTCGAGGATATGCTGTTCTCACTCACTAAAAATAATACTGCTATTTTATTACACACGGATTATGTGAGTTGAAGAGAAAATAGCTTCATTAATGCTCCCAACAAGATTAACTTGCTACACGGAGGATTATTTGCTTCTTCATCATTGTTCTTCAACTGATTTAAATGCTTTCATACGAAGTACGGTTATTTCTAAGCTGCTGCAGCTGCCTATACAGGAGGTGGCAGCGCTGGGAGCACCACACTGCTGCCTGCAGCTGCCTATACAGGAGGTGGCAGCGCTGGGAGCACCACACTACTGCCTGCAGCTGCCTATACAGGAGGTGGCAGTGCTGGGAGCACCACACTACTGCCTGCAGCTGCCTATACAGGAGGTGGCAGCGCTGGGAGCACCACACTGCTGCCTGCAGCTGCCTATACAGGAGGTGGCAGCGCTGGGAGCACCACACTGCTGCCTGCAGCTGCCTATACAGGAGGTGGC
>JACJUY010003659.1:0-19622 GCA_014220935.1 Platorchestia sp. MABIK | reverse complement strand
CTCTCGCAACAGCTGCGGGACCCTCTCTCGCAACAGCTGCGGGACCCTCTCTCGCAACAGCTGCGGGACCCTCTCTCGCAACAGCTGCGGGACCCTCTCTCGCAACAGCAACAGAACCGACAGAAACATCAATTTTTTCGAAAACCTTAACTCATTCATACGAGTGTGTTCATCCATTTGGCAATCTGCTCCGAGATCCAAATCTCGGTTTACTTCTTTCTTGTACTGTGAGAAGTAAACTGCATATATTCCAAAGGCCCAAATCTTCAGATATCTATCTGTCTGCCTAGATATCTACCCATTTTTTCAGACATTAATCCATCTGGTCAGACATTAATCCATCTGTTCAGACATCTCTCCCTCTGTTCAGATATTTCTCCCTCTGTTCAAACATGAATCCATCATTTCAGACATCTACCCATCTGTTCAGACATTCATCCACCTGTTCAGACATCCCCGTCTTGGTCTACGTCTCATTCCTTCTGCCTCTGACCGAATTTTCCCCCTTAGAATGTGCCTCTCATTCTATCCCTCCTTCCCATCTGCGCTTCAATTAATCTCCTCGCAGTCCGTCTAATTAGGCCTCTTCTTAGCAGTATATATTTACGTACTTCATGGCAGGCATTTCCCCCATGTTGTCTTTAATTCTCGATGAGGTGTGTGCTACGTTAGGGATAAAGTGTACTTTGGTTGCGAAAGCTTTGATGTGCATTTAACAGCTGAGGGCCGAACGCGAATTTGTTAGTAATTCACCATCATTTTTGGTGACGGACAACAGTACTTGGACACAAAGGATTTTATGTTCATTCATCTGATAGTAGGCCAACATACTTGACACTTTGATATGTTATTCTTCTTAATGGATGCTCACAAATGCAAATAAGCAATTAGATTTTTTAATTATATAGATTCATGTATAAAAAACGTGTGATATGGAACAAAATTGTGCAATGGACAAAAATTGTTTTAGTCAATTTAGGTTTGTCTATCTCTTGCTATGGGGACTGACGCCCTCATTGGACTACTGTCAGGTTACTTTAGCAATAAATAGGAGTTTGAAACATCTGTCTTTCTTATCAACTTTGCTTCATTCTCTTATGAAGCTTCATAAGTTTTCGTTCATCTATCTTTTTCTTGCCTTCTTCTTCGTTGCTAACTCCCCGTTCCTGTACGCAGGATACCCTGTGTGGAAACACACCTTGCGCACAGATTCTCCGACTACTGCAGTCCCTCACTGAGTGGTCCCTTCTCTTCACTCTCTTGAGATTGCCTTGGTTGCGGTTGCGGAGTTCTGAACTAGCCAATAAAATAACAATAACAAATAAATTCGTTACAAATGTGTTTAAACTTGGTTCTGAGTGAGATTAGATGATTTGCTCTGGGAAAAATTCAGAAACCTCTTTCTTCCTTAGGAATAATTTACGATGACTTCTTTGTAAATAAGCGGGTAACATTTCACTGAACCACTTAGATTTTTGTTCTAAAGACGTCTAGAATGTCGGGGGATTTCTTTGCATACAATGATCTTTTAAGCGATAAAAATTTTCTCATGTTTATTTTCTTGTGATAGTTGAGTACTTTTGTCTTGTACCCATACATCGTTGAGTTGTATATTATTTCTGCTTGCTTAAAAATACTAATATTTGATTTTACGTCTGAAGTTGAACCTCCCTTAAAAATTAAAATAACCGAGTTTCGAGTACGTTGGCCTACTACGAATTGAAAATCGCAAAATCTTACGTGTGCAAATGGGATGCATTTATCTCCCATTGTAATTAAAAATAGAATATTCTTCTAAGAATTTACTCTTGGAGATGGCTGGAGCCCTCGAGGTGCAATGATGATTTTTTTGTACGCAGCCGCACCACCCTCCTGCCCACGGCCACCCTCCGCCTGCTGGATATCCGCCTGCTCCTGGATACCCTCCTGCTCCTGGGTATCCACCTGCACCCGGATACCCGCCCGCTGGTGCTCCTGGATATCCGCCAGCTCCTGGATATCCGCCAGCTCCAGGATATCCGCCAGCGCCAGGATATCCACCGGCGCCAGGGTATCCCCCGGCAGGTACGCCCGGTCACCCTCCCCCCCCTCCCCACCACCACTAGCGCAAGTCGTTACGAGTGCGAGCCAAAATCGCGTCCAATTTAGAGCTTCTTTTTACCGAAACGCATTGAAACCAGGCTCAAATTTTGAGAACTTGGTTCGCGAGCATAAATTATTTCGATTTTTTAATTGGGTGTTTTGAGCACCTCCACGCTTGGACGTATACCTAAGCATAACTTCTCTGTCTAGGTTTTGAATTTCCAAACTCTACTTTTCTTATGTGATTGACTACTCTTTCATTTATGAGTCGTGTGGTACGTAGTGTTACCGTGTCTGTGAAGTCGTGAAGCTAGTGACGAGTTGCAGTTTGGCGGCGGAGTGGCGAGGGTGTGAGGTGCCTTGCGCCGCGTGTCGGTTGTGAACCTTGCGTCTGGCAGCCCCGCGCCTCAACGAGCCGCCCTAGCTCATCTAGCGTAGTTTGTTGCTTCGTTTCTGTTGGTGTGTTTTTCTTTAATCACTTTGGTGAAGTTTTGTTTCATTCTATAGACAATAAATTACTAAGTCAAATACGGCCTGCCTTTCCTTCCCTTAAAAAAAGATGTTGGATATTCATTCCCTCCTTTTGGGTGGCGCTTTGTCATCGCGTCTCCGTCACAAAGTCACGCGTCAGACTATCCACTCAGGCGAACAGAGGATGAGTTGTAAAACGCAAGTTTCATGAACCGACACCAGCGCTGAGCGCCACGTGAGGTAGCACGCTTCACTAGTGACGTCAGCGCATGAAGCTCTTATCGCGTGCTTCCTAAACACACCATGAACCCCAAATTTCTACTCATTGAATAAAATGAACCGTAAGCAACTTACATTTTAATGAGTCAGTCTGCGCTATACCTGTATCGGACCCAAAGGGTGCCAATGCGATCACAAATGGTAGATCAGTTTCCGTCTACTGGATATACGGTCGCAATTTCAAAAGGTAGGTCGCGTCTCGTGCGCTGTGCGGACACAGTCGCATGCGGGCTGACCAGAGGATGCGACGGAGGCCATGCGCACTTCACAGGCTGGGAACACTTGTGCGCTAGAAGAATTGTCATCTCGAAATTAGCTTCGTCTTCTGAATTGTAAGCGAAGCAAAGGCGACTACGCGTACAGTAATGGGCTTGCCAGAAGTTCTCATGTAAAACACCGAAGGAGGAAATTAACACTCACAAATTTCAGTCATGATTATGAAGGTAGAATTGCATTTCAGTGTCGTTTTCTCTTGCTGTACGGAATTCCCGGGAATTGAAACTTCTCCTTATTTCAACTGATCTCACGTGCACTCTTTGAGAAAAACGTCCGGACCGAATCCGGAAATTTTTTTGTTGCTTTATTCGCTAGAGATATGCTTACTTCACAAGCCGTCAAATTTGAAGAACGATCTGAGCATCGTAAGTGGGGGAAATGGGGTTGGGAAGGGGGGAGGTGTCCAATCAGCATCCAGCCCCGATCAGCATGTGCATTGTGCACGTGCCACACCCCTGAAAATTATTTTTTTGTGGGTTTCATTGCTCTATTCACTACAGAAGTCTTTATTTTACAAGCCAGCAAAGGTTCAGAACGTTCTGTTTTCGTGAGAGGAGGAAACGAGGGAGAGAAGGGGGGTGGGTTTGATGCAGCTGGTAGCGCCGGACAGTCACCGCATTAGACATGAACCAGAAATATCTGGATTAAGTTGTGTTGGTCTATTCGACACAGAACTCCTTAGTTTACAATCTAGCAAAGATACACAACGTTCTTTGCTCCATGAGAGGGGGAAACGAAGGCGGGAAGGGGTGTAGCGCGTCGAGGAGGACGTCGCAGTGTGAGCTCGTGGAGCGGTGATACGTATCTGTGATACCAGTTCCATACGTATCTGTGATACCTGTGGGACCAGTTCCTACAAGGAACAACAAAAAACTTACAAGAAAAGACATTCATATGTTCAGATGGCTTTCAGAACGTCAACCGCGTAAATTTTTCCAAGCATTATAGCTTGCAAATGAAAAAATGAAAACTTGTAGAAAAATGCGCTTCCTGACCAGTTGAAGGTAAAAAGTTCAAAAGCTATCTCCTCCAAAAGTTATCATCGCAGAACAATGATTTAGATCTCATTGAATGCGCAAAGAGTTGCTGCATAGCTGGACGTGGGCTCGCTATGAAATGCATGGTTATTTTTTAGTTGCATTGAAAAATTTACGGAAAATGCGTGACTTTGAAATTTTTTTAAATTTCATGGAAAATAAACTATTGCGAATTCCATAACAAGCCCACGTCCAGCTATGCAGCAACTCTTTGCGCATTCAATGAGATCTAAATCATTGCTCTACGGTTATAAATTTCGGAGAAGATAGCTTTTGAAAATACCCTTTTTGTCTTCCATTTTCACCCATTATCTCCGCAATTATGTCGAAAATGGAAAAAAGGTCTAGAATACGAGCCCTATTTACTTTCAAAAATACATACGTATGCCAAATTTCATAGATCTGGATTCCATAGAACAAACGTGAGAGCCATTTTCTCGATTGCGACCGGACGTTCCCCTTGAGTCAGAATTGCTGCCTCTAATTAACAGCGTAAAATTTTCAGTTATCACTCAGCTTTTCGGAACCGAGTCCTAAAAGGAGTTTTCAGATTTTCGCACAAGTCTATCGTTTGCTTATGAACAGCAAGGTTTCAATTTCAAAATCGTTAAGAATAATTTATTTTAAATTCCCGCTCATTGAAATGTTCACCACAATCTATAGCTTCAACCTCAAGGGCTGTAATCACAAAGTTGATACAGAATAATCAATAGATCATTTATAAAAGCAAATGAATGGACAACTCCATAAATTTTTTCAAGTTTGGAAGTACTTGAAGTAGTATATTTGTTACTTATGAATAGTTCAATTTCTCCCTGTAGGCTAATCCATCAATTTCAATGCAAAAGTTTGAATTAACCGACGCCGATGCTCCTTATGTCTGGGAGATATTGTATCTCGGTTACCCTATCTAGGAGGCTGCGCCACAGCGCACACTCAAGGCACAGGCGTGCGGTCCAGCTCAACAGTTGCTCGCCGTACTTTCTTTCTTACGGGGAACAAAATGTAATCCTCAGTTGTCATTCGATACATTAGTTGCTAGTGAGAGTTGTTAGCCCATTAGGTCAAACATTTACAAGAATATGATGAAAGATAAATTAATTCAATTAAAAACACTTACTTTTGCTCTCTTCTGTACGATGAGCATGTAGAAGGTTAACTTGAGAGACTAGAAGAATATCAATACGCAATTAAAATACATTCTGATAGAATAACAGCTGGCACAACTGAAGGTTGAGATGGCAAATCCATGTGCGTAAATGATCCATCTTGGCCTGAAAATCAATGTTGATTAATTACGACTTGGTGGGCATGAGTATTGTCGTCCTGAAACATCCGATTAGCGTCAGGAAAGTTAAACTCAATTGAAGGATAAATTTAGTTACTAAGAGTATGCAAATTGTGCTTTCACCTCATTTTACCGCTCCATGAAGTCGGAGATCCATGTCTGATCCGCAAAACGACCATAAACTATTGGATTGAATCCAAATGCCTGAATGGTTGGGACGATGCGATGTGGAGTGACACTTTTATATCGTCTTAGCTACATTTTAATTTTTCTGTCGCTCTCGCAAAGGAAAAATTTGACTCATGAGACAAAATAGCACTTGCCACTTCTTTATTGTCTATTGTTGATGCTTCCTGGCAAATGACTAACATTTGTTGAGATTTTGTGATGTGCGTGTATAACTTTTCAACCCTCACACTGCTGAAGCTAGAAGCATGCTTAACGTTCTTTCACGCAGTGAAGATTGATAAGATAAGAGTTAACAGCATTTAGAGTCGCACAAGTGGAACCTGCATGGCCAAATGTGTAGAGCACAACTTCAAAGCTGCGCTATTGTCACACACGCCACACAATCTCGAGTGGCGAGATAATGTGGGCATGACATTGCTCAACCTGAAGTTGAATGGTAGCTGCGCTCGCCGCCGTGCCGTGTAGAACTAGTAGCTTCATTTGTTGTGGTGCAATGAGAACAAAAACTAAAAATTATGTTAATAAATGTGATAGAAATTGTGGCTATTACTGTTTGAAAGAAATTTATAAATAAGTTCACGGCTAGAGAGAGAACTCTCAACATTTTCAAAATACTGAATGACAATACTGAATTGAACGTTTCAGGCCTTGACCTGTCATTAGCTGCAAGGCCTGCACGTTATACAGAAATTTGAAACTATATAATAGCTAGATAATCACAGTCAAGATTATACATGACTGGCAAAGTTTGCACTACAGTAACTATCAGAGTATCGAGAATACTAAGCCCCAAGAGCCGAACGCAAGTAAAGAGAACATGGTGCAAAGGACTGCTACGAAATTAAAATGTAAGTCAGAGTGCCCCCAGAGCCACAGCTGGTAATGGAGGCGTATTTTGAACATCATGAAGGCTAAGTTTGGTCTTATGAACGGAAAGAGATTTGCGATCTGTTCCTAAAATGTTCAAATCAGTCAGGAATTTTTACATTACACTGATTTTTTGCATGGGAGGACAGAGCCGGACCCAGCTCTAGAACTAACTTCGATGGGTCAGACCGCCAGAACACGTCGGAGTTAGTTCTAGAGTAGGGGCCTGCATGGCTTTGTCATTCTCCACACTCTTCCATAAAATCTCATGCAGAAAATCAGTGTGATGTAAATATTTCTCACTTTGATCGTACTATATACGATCAGAGAGTAATGCGAGAAAACTTAGTCTTCGCATGTCTTTCCATTCATAAGATCAAACTCAGCCTTGAACATGTGTTAAATGAGCATCCTACTTTTAGCTGGCCGTTTGTGGCTTCATGGAGCGCTCAGGCATTCACATTCGAGATTCGTACCGCTGTGTCGTCTTTACTGGTGTACGGCTTTTGAAGTTTAGTGGTCAGCTTAGTTGCGTGATAGAAATGTACTGTAATTTGTGATTCTATGTTGCAAGAGCAGGCGAACAGGTAAGAATTTGATTCAATTTGGTTCCTCATTACAATACTCTGACAACAATTTTCTAATACAAGTCCTCTTTGCGATTAGTCTTTTTTACGGCTTTTGATGGCGCAGAACCGCTAAAAAAGTCAATTATGAGAGGAGGAAACTCGTAGATGCCTTGTCTGGCGTTGACTAGGTTCATCTTGGAACTGCGAGGCCAGCAGAGGATTGAATATATCTGCACCAGTCATTGGGTTCCCTGAATGTGAACCTTATTAAAAAGTTAAAAATGGATGAAATTTCAGGAAAATTAATCAAAATCAGTTAGAAAATGTTTTGTAGAACAGCTTCAATATTTGTTTAGCTAAAAGAGCTATACATCTCTGAAATGAAAGGTCGAACTACAATGAATGGGAGACGTTAAACGATAAACATCAGGGAAAACAAAAATATCTCAGACAGTAAAATTGAGCAGGTTAAAGAATGGTTGTTGTCTACTGACTGTTTGTAGGGGGTGAGACCTGTTTCTATTGTTCAGGTTAGGTTTTCGCCTAACACGTTAAGTGCGGCGTGACCCACCGGTGGTCATTTAGGAGATTTTCATGATGCTGCTGGCCGACCAGCAGTCACTGACTCAATTTTTATGAATACTAAATGAAAGTTAAACGAAGGCATGATCCAGTCAATGTTTGCTATTTTCAAATTTTCTTACTACAATTGGCTCTAAATTTGAGCTGGATATTGAACTTCAGTTTAACCCGCCGCACTTAACGTGCTAAGAATCTGTAAAGACTCGAACATCCTGAGTTCATTCGGAGTTGAAACCGAATCTATAATTTAGAAATTGATAGCAGATAAGGGAACATTTCCAGTGTTCAGCCTGACTGCGCTCTGCGGAAGGAGATGGGTTAGCTAGTTGAATTCCAACACGAAGCTTCTACCTCGATGCTCTGCCACTATGATATGTAAAATTTCGTGACGTCATGTCGACGTACAACAATGTGCACTGCACGCAATTGTCGGAGTTAACCAGAGAGGCTCGTATATCAATGGGAAGCGTATCTTCGTACAAAAAAAAAAGAATGCAACCTTAAAATTATTTGCAATAGTTACACGGGTTAATATTGAATTTATTGTCGTCAACGAATATTAAAATTTTATTGCAAAATTTAGGTAATTGGAGACATTTTAAGACGTTTTACACGAATGACATTGTGCTCGCAAATGCTGAGTTTTCGAGATATAGCAGAAATAACGTTCAGGTAAGAATAACATTAACGGCTGTTTCGATACGGCTCTTTCGGTGTAAGGCAATATTGAATTGATTGTTGCCAACGACTTTTATAATTCAATTCCGAAATTTAAGAAATTCGAGACCTTTTAAGACGTTTTACATGAATAACATTGTGCTCGCAAACGCTTAGTTTTCGAGATATTATTGCCGGCAGTTTTGGTTTGGCTCCTGCGGTGGAAGGTGCATGCAGAGGATGTTCTGCGACCTTATTTGAGTGCATTAAACATCATTATAATGACGATAATGCAAGTTTAAAAGTGTTTATTTCGCATTCTGTTATTCATTCCAATGAAAAAGTGAAATACCCACGTGCTCTTACTGTGGCTGCAGTTGCGGCATTGTTGGAACACGCTCCGTTTTTGCTCGGGAAACCCATTTCATGAACGACGTTTCTATAAATTCAAAGTTAAATATCTCGAAAACAAAGCATTTGCGAGCGCATTGTCATTCGTGTAAAACGTCTTAAAATCCACCATATTACCTATATGTGGCAACAAAATTTTTGAAATCGTTGACAACATTAAATTCAATATTGACCGGGGCACGTAACTGGAAGGTAGGAAAATATTTTGGACACAGTAATTTTATTTACCCTGACAGCTTCTTGGAGATACTCCAAAGAACAAAAATAAGCAATACAAATGGTCTTCATTGTTTTCTACCATAGCGCGTAACGCGTTTAGCGTTGATAGTAGTGTTTTTAATTTAAAAATGTATGACACCCAACGGAAACCCATTTGTTTTAAAATACGTATGCAAAAATTCAGATTCAAGGTGAACATTTTCTAAAGTAGAACGTACTTAGTAACCCAAATGAATCAGTGCTTGAATGCATTCAATGTGGAGCCTTAACCACTCGGCCACGGTGACCACTCAATTTCAAACGGAGTATCATAACTGCTACAATTGACCTAAATTGTAATTTCTATCCAAAATCGGGCTTGTGTATTTTCGGGAGACCATACAGCTCAGTAAGAGAAGAATCGGATACCTGTAAGTCGGAGAAACTTTCGGACGGTGTACTTGGCACTTTTAGGCAACGTAAAAATTATTTATTTATGTTCAACTTTTAACATATTTTGTTTATTGGCTTGGTTATCCCAGTGAATTTTGATGCATCAGATGTTTAATTTAGCTTGTTTACATGATATTGTTGGCGCTCAACCAAAACTACGTCTTTACCATTATCGGGTTAGCAAATGATCAACTCGTTGTTAACTGCGGTGTATCAAAGAGGGATAATACACAAGACCGACCTACGAATTCGGCAGCAAACGCTCAACTCTTCATGGTGTGATGTAACTCAGCTTATAGGGCGCAACCTCCAAGTGTAGAAATGCATTGGATGCTGGCAGAATTCTGGAGAAAATTTACCAGTATCGCTCAACTTTGTGTGAACTAAATCATGCCAAATGTTCGGAGTTTAGTGGTTATATGTGTCTTTAAATTATCGTACTTTTGATGTGTGATTACGAGTCGAAAGTATAAACGATACCATCTTAATTTTTCCAAACTTCCGTTGAGAAGCCTAGTTTCATTTCTAACGTATTTAAAATATAAGAAATTGATTGCGTTATAGCTTAATCCTCTAGTTTTGAAACTAATAGCCAGTTGAGCTATAGATTGAGTAATTCATGGTTCATTTTTTCTGAGCTAAGTTATCATTGATAATTGAAATATTAACGAAATATCGATATCTTGAATTGGTTACAGTGGGTCTTTGGACAGCAAAGTTTCAAACATTCTCGAGTTTCCTCTGCCTCCTGAAAGTCTCCGACCAGAGAGTTATTTTCCCTTGCGGTGATAAAAGAAATGATTTCAGGACAGACAATTTCTGTTTGATTTCAGGAAGCTATCCTCCTGCTCCAACTCCAGCTGCTCCATACCCACCTGCAGCAGCGCCGTACGGAGCTCCACCTGCACCCTACGGAGCTCCAGCTGCGCCATACGGTGCACCAGCTGCATCTCCGTACGGAGCCCCAGCTGCTCCATACGGCGCACCACCTGCTCCATACGGCGCACCAGCTGCTCCATACGGTGCCCCAGCTGCATCTCCGTACGGAGCGCCCTACGGCGGAGCGGCCCATCCAATGGTGAGATATTATCTTGTCTTACTTTACGGCTATCCAATTAATGGTGAGATATTATCTTGTCTTACTTTACGACTATCCGATGGTGAGATGTGGTTTGGGTTTTATTTTACGAATGTAATGAAAACTTTAAATGGGCCACACTGCGTCATAGCCACTTACGTTTCATAGAGATATAAATTACATTTCTTTTCCATGTTGCTTTGTGTCAGGTCTTGAGATATTTAGTTTCATTCAAATTATGATATTCCTCCAGCAGCTGATGCAGTAATGATGAACTTTTTCAAAAGGGTTTAACGATTTTTATTTTTCATTGTAGCTTTTAAAACCACCAAACAACGTCCCTTGCAAGAAACATTGCCTAACATTTTACACATCCGAATTTCAGCTAGGCTGTTGCACCACTGAGTCGCTCCAGATAACACCCGTCAGTTCCCTACTCAACTCTTATGTCTAGTGTGTGTCGACTCTAAGCCTGTGACCAGCGTGAGAGCGATCGAGATGAACAATTTAGGCAGTGTCGTCCTGGGGCCAAAATATGAAATACTGGTACGCGTTTGAGGCTTTCTCTGTCTGACCTGCTTTTTTTAAAAATGTAAACAAAATTGTTCTTCTGGGAACTTTAGCAATGGTCATTTTCGGCAAACTTTCCTAAATTTTGAGCTGAAAACAAGAGCTTCGTGGGAAATACATCTTCATGAATATTCTGAATACTCTTGTGAGCCAGAAAAAAACCTGTTTTCGAAAATCGATTCCGACGACAAAGGCTAATGTACATACTACTTCGTTAAAACTCAAGCGTTTAAGCTTCATGTGTTTAGAACAGGTTTTGAACGTGTGCGAGTTGTCAGGTAGCGTAGAAATTCGGCTCATAAATAATTTTACACAAAGTTATTCTTCAATGTCGAGCTTGCTAATGTAGCTATTTTGACGATTTGTTGGGAAGTTTTCAGAAAATCATGAAGGGAATTTTTTATCATGATCAAGTTTCAAATTTGGCAACTGAGTGTTCTTCTTCAATTATTTTGTCATGTTCCGTTGAATGAAACCGCTTGCGTCGCTGTACCTGACAACTTGGCGGGTTGTTCTCGACAGTTCACCTTACGAGAAAGCTCTAGAATTATCTAGAAATTTTCGAATTCTCTCAAGTGTGAATAAAATCATTACACCCTGAACATTTTTGCATGCAGGTGGGTCTGCTTGCAAAGAATGCAAATAACAACTATGGGGACTGCTCGCTCACACGAACAAATTAACTTCAGAGGATGGGTAGCATAAACTAGGCTCCCAATATGAGCTGGCGTTGCTTAAGCGTGCGTGTGAATATGGTTTGGTCGGTTGTCATGCTATGAGCATTGGATGAAGAAATAATTTATTTGTTACCAGCTCTGCCGTACAGTCCGCCGGTTGTGTCAATAATGACTAGCGTAATAACTCCATACCAAATGGTGCCTTCCTCTTTCCTCTTTTTGGAACATCTGTTTTTAGATTAGGGGATCTTTTAATGATGCTCCGTGATATTCGCAGCAGCAATCACTCATAAAAGGAGCCGCGTCTGTCCGTCCGTCTGTGTGACCCCCTCTTCTGATCGATAGCTTTGATAGCAACAAGGATAAAGCTTAAGAAATACAAGAAATTATTCTATTGCATTATTTTTCTGTGGCGATTCAATTCCCTTTCACTTGCATTATGGTATCCAGAATACGCAATCGGCTTATTTTTACATTTGGAGCTTTCTCTGTTGAAATTCATCATGTTGCATTGATATTTTTAATTGATAATGCGAAAAGAAATGTTTTAAATTCGTTTGACCAGTAACCTGGCTAAGATTTTGGAACTTGAGTTATTGTTTTCGAAATTGTGATTTTCTTGAAAAGCATCGAAGAGATAATAGACAACATTTCAGAATGAAATTCCGGTAAAAGAGGCTACCATGGATAGAAACATGCCCAACCGTAAGAGAGAAGCAGCATGACTTCGACAGCAAGAAAGACGCCGAAGACTATCGGACGAACAGCGCGGCAAGACGAAGCAATGCTGCTCGCCAACGAGAAGCAACAGTAGAGCTAACGCGACCCTTGACCGGCGTTTGCTAATTCTACGAAACGATGCAGAGCGACACCGAATATCTAGAGAGAGCTTAACGCATGAAAGAAGAGAGGAGATTCTTCGGCATGACGCTGAACAACATCTGAATGTTCTAAATGCGCATAGATGTATATATTTGTTCGTCATTCAATCTGGAAGATTCATTTAAGGAAAATATCGAATCCCGTTTTTAATGATGGGTAGTGTGCACTAGTATCTGTACTGCTCCATTTATCAGTTGTGGACATAGTTTCATTACAGGTGAACTCATTTTTAAATATACAAAATACAAATATTCTCATAAATATATTCTATTTGATACATATTCTTTGATACATATTCTTTGATACATATTCTTTGATACATATTCTTTGATACATATTCTTTGATACATATTCTTTGATACATATTCTTTGATACATATTCTTTGATACATATTCTTTGATACATATATTCTCTTCGGTGTAGCGAGTATACCGCGCGATTCTTTGCTTGTTTATTGATTGTTTTATTCATGTATTTTTCTTTTCACGACCTCGCACTGTTTTGTCGACGTGGAACGCTGGGTCAACCAAACAATTGATAGTTAGTTTTGCAGTGCACATGTTTATGGAACTTAATTCTTACGGATTTGCTACGGGACAATTTCACTTAGCTGTAACTGCTTACAACGGGGTTTCTTTTCTGATCAAACTCCATACGTTGTTTTTTCAGTGTTCCAAGTGTCCCAAAGAACGCTCTGCTCGTTTTTCATAATAGGAAGCTTTGCAATCTAACTCTATGTTCTCAATTTTTTGAAAGTTTCGAACTCGACTCCAAATATTTGTCCAATACATGTAAATTGTTGAAGAATGTTGAGAGCCATGAGTTTGCCCCGCTAGAGCAGATGAATTGCAGTTGATAGACAGCTGCACCAGTCCTGAGAAGCGATTCTGCCGATGTATTGCTTCACGAAGTGAATAACTGGAACTGTTTAGTGTCGTGTATTGGCGCGTCAACACCGTGACTGCGGCAAGTAGAACTGATGTTTAACGTTCAACTCAAATTGAAAGTCGATTGTAGTGAACAATGTTGAAAATAGCAAACACAAACTGGATCGTACCGTCATTTGGATTTGACTGCAGTATTTGTGAAAATCGAGTTTGTGACTACAGGTCGGGCAGCAGCATTTTGTAAATCCAGTCCGTGTACCACCGGTGGCTCACGTCACAGTCAAAGTGTTAAGGCGTCACACAAGTATGAATGCTGCGCAAGAGGAGGTTTTGAGGGCGTGAAGCGTCACGCGAGGAGCGACCAGCGCCATATCAGCGTATGAGCGCGACTCGCAGATAAACAAACCGACAAGCTCGACCCGTCCCTGCCGTGCCCGTCGCTGCTTCGTGAACTCTTGCTTGTTCAGCGTTGCAAGTTTATTGACGCTCCTGAATGGAAAGTTATCTCTCTTTATGATGGGAAAAACATGGAATTTACCCGACTCAGAAATTTTTAGCGTTCTTGACATAAGCCTTTGCCATTTAATTCTTCTGTAAGCTGAACACACCCTTAGCTCAATTTGTAATCTGTAAAGAACGTACGAATTAAGTCAGACTGCAGTACTGTTTAGCTCAATTTGTAATCTGTAAAGAACGTACGAATTAAGTCAGACTGCAGTACTGTTTAGCTCAATTTGTAATCTGTAAAGAACGTACGAATCAAGTCGGACTGCAGTACTGTTTAGCTCAATTTGTAATCTGTAAAGAACGCACGAATCAAGTCGGACTGCAGTACTGTTTAGCTCAATTTGTAATCTGTAAAGAACGTACGAATCAAGTCGGACTGCAGTACTGTTTAGCTCAATTTGTAATCTGTAAAGAACGTACGAATTAAGTCAGACTGCAGTACTGTTTAGCTCAATTTGTAATCTGTAAAGAACGTACGAATTAAGTCAGACTGCAGTACTGTTGTTTTCATCATGTGGCAGCAAGCGCGCCGACGGCATTAGGAGTGGGCAGGCGCACCATTCTAGCTATTCACTTATTCCTAACCACTCGCTGCTATTACCGGTTATTTTGTCATCCCTAACTTTCTCTTTTTATTGACTACTCTCTGTAATTCACCCTTCGTTATTCCTAGCTATTCTCTGTAATTTCTAGCTGGTGTCACGAGATTTGCGGCTTCCTACAGAGAATAAAGGAGACTAGTCACGGAGATGGATTTAAGCCTCTAGCAAAGACATGGAAATGGAAAGGAGAAAGGGAAAGATTACTCAGAAGATTTTTAACTCGGTGATAGGTGCGACTGTCATGAACAATTTAAAAAGCTATTTTTAGTTTACTTTCAAAAAGCCATGAGAGCATATATATTTTACTCTAAATTTGAAATTGCACCATTTAATAAAAAGGTTTTCAACAGCTATTCAACATTTAAAAAATTTATTTATTAGATTCAACCGAATTTTTCTGAACTTGCTTCTCCAATTTCGGCGGTAGTGATACTGGCGGTAGTGATACTGGCGGTAGTGATACTGGCGGTAGTGATACTGGCGGTAGTGATACTGGCGGTAGTGATACTGGCGGTAGTGATACTGGCGGTAGTGATACTGGCGGTAGTTAGGAAATTTCAATTGTCGCTCCTAGCACTGAGTGCGCCCTGCCGCGCATGTCCCGGCCGCACTGGGTCCAATACCGCAGGATTTCGACCTCGCCACCCCTCTCCCTCCACCTCCGAGTTGCTACATGAAGTTGCCATTCGCGCCAATTTTTTAACTATGTAGTACTACTGAGGTTTATTACCCTATCTGTTCGCTTTACAGTTATTATTAATCACTGCATTATAACCACTACTAGTACTTAGTAAGTGGATACTATAGCGGAATACCAAAGTTAACCTGCATTAAATCAATGTAATGAGTTATGACAACGACCGCTGGTGTTTGGCCATTCGACCCTCCATCTAGGCACTCAAAAACAGGGATTCTCTAACTTTTTTAACTTAATCGTAAACTAACAGAACTTGGCCTACCCTAACCTAACCTAACCTAACCTACTTAACCTAACTTAAGTTAACTTACCTAACCTAAATTACCCTAACCTAACAATGCTGCAGCTGCTCGGAGGTGGTGCTGTAGCTGCTTGGAGGTGGAGGGAGAGGGGTAGGCGGGGTTGAAATCCTGCGGCATTGGACTCAGTGCGTCCCGGCGACGCGTGCAGTGACGAGCAGCAGAACTTGGGCAACGGGGAGTTTGTCCTCACTGTCTGGCTCCGGCAGCTGCTGCACTTTCTTACGAATCTGGTGCCGTCCTGAGGTGATCTATCTCCTGCTCGGTGCGTCACTGTGTACCACACCATACACCACTACCACAGGAGTACTGTGTATCGCCACCTCCCCTCACTGACACCACCAGCACCAGCACCACCACCACCACACGACACACGAGTACCGTGCCATTTCCACACCAGCACCTCGTTACAACGGCGGCCCGACCGACGGACAGTTGCTCCGCGGCATCTGTCGGAAGTGGTTTAGTGCCAAAATCTTCAGGTGGCGGAGACTGCAAAACACATTTTGTACCAAGCAAGCGCATAAAACAATATTCACTACAATGAATACAAGCATGGTGAGTGGGTGCGGCGGGGATCGGTTTAATTAATCAAAGAATTCGTTGCAATGCTGTGTGCAGGGAATTGTTCGTTTATCTGCCGCCACGCCGCGCTGGTGCGCGCACTCTGCAGCCTCGTGACTTTCGTCTCGCTTGATAGAGTGAAGACTTTGCTGGGCAGCGTGTCTAGTGATGCGTGTCAGCGTGTCTAGCGTGATGCGTGGCAGCGTGTCTAGCGTGATGCGTGGCAGCGTGTCTAGCGTGATGCGTGGCAGCGTGTCTAGCGTGATGCGTGGCAGCGTGTCTAGCGTGATGGTTGGCAGCGTGTCTAGCGTGATGCGTGGCAGCGTGTCGAGCGTGATGTGGTGGTCTGTGGTCAGCGCTGTATTATTCACAGCCCGGTATGTGTTGCGTGGGATAGTTGATATGGGGCATTGCGTTTGTTGCTGGTGTGGTGTGTGTTATGTTGTGTCACAGTGTATTTTGTGTGTTATATTGTGTCAGACATCGCCCCTGCCGGCACACACGCGACACACCAGCTGACAGCTCATCTCGCGCGCGAAATATATACCTAGTGAGAAGATCTTCAAATGACCGGAGAAATCGTACAGGCCCACTTTCGTTATGCGTCATTTGTTTCCAGTGATTAATGAGAAGCTGATTTTCGCAAGAAAAGATTTAATAAATTTGAGGACGTGAAGCACTAGCTTTTGTCCGCCTGGCGAGAGTGATGTAAACAGAACGGGATTTTTGCATTTTAGATATCAAGTGACGCTGAAACTTGTTGGCTCAATGCGACTGTATGATCAACTGGTATGTGTGGTGTTAACTGCCCCCATGGTATGATGTACAGGATGTACCAGTCGACTGACGCACAAGGTGGCGATGTGAACAAGTTAAAAGTCGATGACACGAACGCATCAATTGAGCAGCCTCAGCGGACGCAATTCAGTCGTCTAAAGCCAACCATGAACATAAAAATGGAGGACCCCAACTCCATGAACCGACCACTCCATGAACCGGCCACTGGACCACTCCATGAACCGGCCACTGGACCACTCCATGAACCGGCCACTGGACCACTCCATGAACCGGCCACTGGACCACTCCATGAACCGGCCACTGGACCACTCCATGAACCAGCCATCGGACAAAACGACGACCTGAATCAAATCATTTAATTTAGAAAGGACTTTTTTGATCAAAGTATCGGCACTGTAAAGGTACCGGGCGGCAGCTTTCAAAGAATTCTCCTAAAAATAAAAGAAATGCAAGCCATCGTATCAGCTTTGTCGCTCGATATTTTGCCTTTGAACTGAACTTAGTGAGCTCGAAACGGAAGACATCCCCCAGTGGGAGTGTCACTGAAAGGAGACGTGTACTACATGTTGAGATGCCTCCGGCCAGCGAGAAAGGTGGCGGTTCCATAATTTGTCAAAAATCAGTTGTAACAATAACTTGAGATCCAACACAAAAAATTAAGCGACTGAATCTAGCGATTCTCCCACAACGAATGTCAGATATAGAGATTTTTCTTGTCTATCGGAACCCGCCAAGCGCAGCACCCGACAGCGGCAAACTTTATGACCTTGACAATGTTCGCAAAACACCCCACCGAGGACTCAGTGTGAGTAATTTCAATCTAACTTATGTAGACTGAACCTCACAACGAAGTCAAGCTCCTGGAAACAAGTTTTTATACTCTTAAGCCAACATTTTTTTGTTACACCCCGTCCTTTAACTGAGCAAACAAATTAACATTTTAGACCTCGGCATCACGACTCCGGACCTCGGAATAACCGCCAATGAGATGACGTACGAAGTGGGTCACCATGTGATCAATTTTGCGCTCGCCGTCATTAACCATAATGCTATGGAAGAACGAAAATGTTTTCCCAACTACTCTCGTGTTAGCCTCTATTTAATGAAAGAAAAGCAGACCTAAACCTTTTATTTCATGGATCTCAACCTGGAAAATAGGCTTTAACATCTATAATTACTCAGTAATGCGCGTTAGAAGTAATAATCATCGCTTCACATGAATTGTACTACAATTGAATCAGTGGACCATGAAAGAGATCGTGGCATCACTACCTCCAAAGACCTCGACAATGACAAACAAGTAGTGAAAAGCGTCGAGTTAAATTCTAGGCTTCATGGCAAGAAACTTTGAATGCAAGTCACAGAGAATTAATCATATTGTACTACCGCTGTCTCTCTCACTAGTCCGACCGAATCTAGGATACGCGGTGCAGCTCTGGTCTCTGGTCGGTGCAGCTTTGGTCTGGTCAACCTCAGCACGTTGACTGCGAAACGACCCATCGGTGGCTGAAGTTTTCCGGCTGCGAAGCGACCCATCGATGGGTCGTTTGAAAAAGTTTTAACAATCTTTAAAAATTGATGATGTTCAACGGACCCACACCATGTTCGGTATTCATGAAATTTCTAACAACTTTTAATTTAAATTTGAGTAGAATACTGAACTTCAGTTTAGCTCATCACAGTCAACGTGCTAAGGTGGGATGACAACAACCAGCAGAGAATTCAGTGTAAAGGAACGAAAATGATTCCAGAGCTCCGTAACTTAAACCTGAGAGTAACTTCTCAAATTGAATTAACAGATTTCCCTTGAACAAAGAAGATTCTAAGGCCAAATAATGGAGACTTGAAAATATCTTAATGACTTTTATGAGGTTACCCCAGAAATTTTTTCGACGCTGAGGAAAACGTCCAAAAGACAAATAACGGATTAAAATTTGTGAAAAGAAATCTCAATATGGCCCAGACCTTACATTTTTTCCTTTTAAATTCCCAGAATCTGGAACTAGCTCTCGGAAAATGTAGTCCCTACTAGCAAAGTGGACACGTTCAAAAATCGTCTGGACCATTACTGGGCTGGTAATACCCCAGTGTTGTACACTACATGAGTTAACTGGAATTCTATGTAGGCTGAATAATCAGGAATAACTAAAAGCGTTATTCAGTACGTGTTTTCAAATATTTCATCGCTAAGAGCGATATGTTTGCGATTCCATTGGTAATGCCTTATCAGATAATAGCATCAGCACGGTGTAAAAAAATAGATGATCTTCGCTAAAATACTACTAATAGTGAGAAGAAAATTGCCAAATCATGAGATGACACTTGCTTGAGATTGAGATTGATTGAGATGACAATTGACAATCATGACATGGCTGCGTTTGGAGACATCGTATTAAAATGAATGTACGTGTAGTTGAGAATTGATGACTATACATGTCTTTATTTGTTCGTTGGCCGTGCGGTGGTGTGCAACGCGGAGCAATCGGGGACATCCCGAGACTGCGACACTTGGCTCGTTTCTGGGGCGGTGTTGTACTCCTTTTGTGCTGGTGTGTGTTGTGTACTCCTTTTGTGCTGGTGTGTGTTGTGTACTCCTTTTGTGCTGGTGTGTGTTGTGTACTCCTTTTGTGCTGGTGTGTGTTGTGTACTCCTTTTGTGCTGGTGTGTGTTGTGCTCCTTTTGTGCTGGTGTGTGTTGTGTA
>JACJUY010003658.1:29085-81029 GCA_014220935.1 Platorchestia sp. MABIK | reverse complement strand
TGGGTGGCTGTGTGGCTGGGTGGCTGTGTGGCTGGGTGGCTGAGTGGCTGGGTGGCTGTGTGGCTGTGTGGCTGTGTGGCTGTGTGGCTGGGTGGCTGGGTGACTAGGTGGCTAGGTGCAGGTAAGGCATGTGAGCATCACACATAGCTGTACTTTCCAGTAAAAACATAGTAACGGAACAGATGCCTGGGAAAAAGGTAAGGATGTGATTATGAACTTCGTACGTCCATGAACCACACGAAATTGCTAATTTTAATACAACATCTAAATTTTATGCGGAGAAATCGAAGGCGGCGCCATGACGTATGCATAAATAACATTGAAGTAAAACTATACCACATGTAACTTCGTGTTGTTTATATAACTAATTTTCCTTCTGGAAATTTGGAGAATAATCATATTTCTGAGAAAGTATCGTATCTGACATTGATTAATGACCTTTTCTCCATGGTTACATATTGAGGGAACAACAGGAAATGAAGTCAGTAAACAGAGCCTTTTTTCTACCCTACTGGTACTGAGAAACTCAACCCAACCAACTCAATTTAACCTAAATCAACCCAATTCAACTCAACCCAACCCAACTCTGTCAACCCAACCCTATCGAAACTCAACCCAACCTTACCTAACCTAAATCAACCCAACTCACCCCAACCCAAGCTGGTCCTGCACTACCCCACCCCTCCACTTTCATTACCTCTCCCTCCCCCCCCTTCCCCAGCGCCCCAAAAAAATCTCAGGCCCAAACCTGGATTTGGGGAAAGTTTGGTGGCGAAGAATTTCCGGAACACCCAAGGAATAACCCCCGGGGGAGGGAATCCCCAGAGACAAGGGACTCATGTTTGAGGGGGATGGGGAGGAAGGGGGGAGGAAGTGGGGAGGGGTCCAAAGCCTTATATACTCTGCCCCCAATTCCTGATGTGCACTTAATATCCCCCTCACCCCCCCCCCAGCGGGGGGAGTGACTCCCTCATCAGGGCATCTTGTTCCACACAATTGGTCGTTATGTCGCGCTTATTGTACACACAATGGCGCACTTACTACAACACAGAGTTGAACACATACTTCAACACAGTTGAACACACAATTGAACACAGAGTTGAACACATACTTCAACACAGTTGAACACACAATAGAGCGCAATGTGCTACATGAGACACGCTTTGCACAATTAATGTGCAAAAATGATGAAAAAATAATTTTTTTTTCTCAATTTTGAAATTGATATTTTGATACAACGAGAAAACCCCTGTGGAAAAAAAAACAATTTAAAATTTTTTTTTTAAAGACATAAAAATGTGATAAATAAATAATCAAGAAAGATTCAACTTCAGCAAAGTAAAGCGAATGACAGAAAATTTTTTGCTCCATCTTCTTTGCAGGCGAGAGCTCGTGCACAGTAAATTAAACATATGACTTAACTTGAATTTTGCACACACACAGACACACAAACACACTATACATATTATATGCGCATATATAAATGTACTTACATGTACACATGCATAAATGTATACGTACATACATGTACACACGCATACATGTATACGTACATACATGTACACACGCATACAGTATACGTACATACATGTACACACGCATACATGTATACGTACATACATGTACACACGCATACATGTATACGTACATACATGTACATACTCATACGTATATACGTTCATACATGCATGTGTACGTGCATGTGTGCGTGTGATTATGTGTACGTGTATGTATGCGTGTGTGAGTGTGTGTACGTGCATGTGCGCGTGTGTGAGTATCTGTACGCACATGTGTGCGTGCGCTCAGCAAACCGTACACTCGCCGTGAACTCTGATTGGCAAAAGAATCACAGCCAATAACCAGCCAGGTAATGAGTAACTATTGGCCAGTAACTAGTAATTGGGTTACAGAGACACAAGCTGTGGTTAGCACAAGGGGCATGCCCGAAAAAATTGACGGTATTCGGCAATGTTGGATAGATCACGTAAATCCGGTAATTAGGTTGGTAATGATACAAAGTAACATTAATTACTCTCTGATTACTTGCACGGCGTATCTGTGATACAGGCTTCCCTACCTCTCCAATTTTGCCTACATTAATCCTTCACAAAGTGTGTGATGAGCGTATCTGTGATACNTGAAGATAATACGTGGTCCGGGGCGCATGTCTACTATGTGCTCTGACCTATACCGGCCCCGCTTCAGGGATGCATAATCCTTGACAGCCGGCTTTTTGTGGAGAAATGTTCACCGGAACATAATCTTCGAACAAATATTCGAGGTGAGCATTCTCTTTAGCTATTGTCCTACTTGTGATGAATTATTGTTATTGCAGCGTGTACTGACCCCGTTCAGGGTGTCAGCTGAAGACTATGTTTCCTGTGCCAGTTAGTTCTGGAAGTTTTCGCCGCTGAAGCGGGTTGGCGAAACAAGTTCAAAATAATGTAACAGATGCGAAAAATAGTAACGAAAAGTCATAAGTTGTAACAACATCTTTCAAACTCCTATTGACAAGAGAAATCATTTTCCCGCACTTCCTCATTCAATAAAAATTGAAAATAATGGGTCCACCTCAAAATCCCAAATGTCAAAATCCTGAAAGTCAAAATCCCGAATTTCTAATGCGCTACCATATGTACACCTTTTCTTGTTTTATAACCCCACGCCAAAACAATATAGCAACAGTTTACACAATCATACAACACCGAATCAAAACTAATAACAGCTGTTCAAAATATAACAACATCCAGTACAAATCCAGTGACGATGCTGTAAAATTGATAACAGATGCAAAATGTGGTGACATTGACAAATAAATATAACGTTGCTTCAAATTGTATAACACTCTCAGAATGCTGCAACAGACGTTCATTTTCTTTAACAAATAATCAAATCTTATAACAATGCTTCATATAGCCAGTTTCACATGTACAAAATAATGTAACAGATGCAAAAAATTGTAACGAAAAGTCATAAGTTGTAACAACTTCTTTTAAATTCCTATTGACCAGAGAAATCATTTTCCCGCACTTCCTCATTAAATAAAAATTGAAAAAAATGGGCCCCCCTCAAAATCCCAAATGTCAAAATCCTGAAAGTCAAAATCCCGAATATCTAATTCACGACCATATTTGGCAGTGAAAGCGTCGACCCGAATTGGTGGTGTGTGTTACGAATTGAAAATAATTGATGAAAATTCTCCATGACAGCTCGTATGTAAATTGGTATAGGATGTTTTCAACTGAAGAAGACATTCGAGATTTTTATTTTCGGGATTTAGATATTCCGGATTTTGACATTCGGGATTTTGACTTTGGGGATTGTGAATGCCACCCGACAATAATATGGGGCTAAGGTTCCATTACTTATCTGTCAGTGGATTATGCACTGACCGGGAAGTAACGGAATTTTCCAGAACAACTATGACGTGGCCGGTTCACGTGTGACATGTATTACTGTTCAAGAACTGGGAGTGAAGCGTACCACCGCTTATTTCGTTGTTAGGTCCTACCAACAACTATAATCTGTTATTGCCGGCGCAAGATTTGTGATCAAAAGAAGATGATAGAGATTGAGAGCCTGGATATACTTGTGATGTTGATTGAAGCTACGCCAACCATCACCGTTAAGGATCTCAATAGAACTCTTCGTGCCCCTTTCGACCGCAAGCCCTACGTCTCATAAGCCACAGTTGCACCATCTGAATGGCATCGCAGAAACATGCACTGTGGCGGCAGAGCGCAGAGCAGGAAAGTCGCTGCGGCAGCACCGGGAGGAGGTTCTCTGGCATGTCATTGTCACGTGCGTACCTTTTGTCACTCCAGCCATTGCGGCAGACAACTACATCCATGCCAACAGCTACTTGATCAAGAGCCTTAATCAATAAGATTTTTTTTTTGCATAGTTTCAATTTCTCACATTTAATATTCCTTCTTTATTGTAATTATCATTAATTTTGTATGCAAAGTTTCAATATGCATTATGTACTACGCTAAATGGCTACTTTACTGTTTATTTTACGTATCAACAATTGTGTCAGAAATTGTTAATTTGTTACAATAATATATACGCACGTTACTATTTTTGTATAATTGTTGGCCTTTTTGAACGTTGTTTCAATAAACCGACTCTGTCACTACACATTGTTTCTTTGTTCTGATGTATAGTTTCACTGTCATTCATTTTGCTGGGTGTCGCTATAATTTGTCGTTGTTGCTATTTTATGCGACACTGTCTCTATATTTCTATTCCCTGTTTTATTCAATGGTTCGTCGTTGTTAAATTTTCATCTCGTCGCTACATTTTGAGAGAATGTGGTTATAAAACGAAAAAAGGTGTATTTGGCAGTGGAAGCGTCGACCCGAATTGGTGGTGTTTGTTACGAATTGAAAATAATTGATGAAAATTTTCCATGACAACTCGTATTTAAATTTGGGATAAGATGTTTTTCACTGAACAGGACATTCGAGATTTTGATTTTCGGGATTTAGATATTCCGGATTATGACATTCAGGATTTTGACGTTGGGGATTGTGAATGCCACCCGACAATAATATGGGGCTAGGTTACATGGCTTCCAGGTCAGTGGATGATGCACTGACCGGAAAGAAATGGAATTTTCCAGAACAACTCAGACGTGGCCGGTTCACGGGTGACATGTTTTTCTGTTCAAGAACTGGGAGTGAAGCGTACCACCGCTAATTCCATTCTTAGGTCCTACACCTTTTTCGTTTTATAACCACATTCTTTCAAAATGTACCGACGAACTGCAAATTTAAAAACGATGAACCATTGAATATAACAGAGAATAGAAATATAGAGATAGTGTTGCAAAAAATAGCAACAACGACAAATTAAAGCGACACAAAGCAAAATGAATGGGAGTGAAACTATACATCAGAACAAAGAAACAATGTGTCGTGACAGAGTCGGTTTATTGTAACATCGTTCAAAAAGGCAAACAATTATACAAAAAATAGTAACGTGCGTGTGTATTATTGTAACAAATTAACAATTTCTGATACAATTATTTATACGCAAAATAAATAGTAAAGTTGCCATTTATCGTAGTACATAATGCATATTGAAACTTTGCGTACAAAATTGTTGAGAAACATTTAATTGTGGGAATTTTCAACTGATTTGTGTCTTTTTTTTGTGTCAACTGATTTGTGCTTTGGGTTTTGCATATTTTTTTTTAGGATATTGTAGTACTTGCGTATTCCAACAGCACGAGCGTGTCGCTTAACATGTGTGCCTGATCGCTTAACATGTGTGCCTAGTGGCTTGTTTTCACATGTTCTGGAGTTGTGTGCTACATTTTGTGTTGGAGTGGTGTGTTGATGTGTGTTATGCTTGTGTAGCGGGTGTCTCAGCTTTTTTTTTAATAGGCCTGAGCCGAAGGAACGTGAAAGCCAATGGTCAAACCAAAAGAGGGTGATTTATGATACACCACTCAAGCTCGAGGGTTGGGGACGAGCGACACTCGGAGCGACAAGATTGTTGACACAGCTGGATACCAAACACCCAGGCATTAGAAAAACATAGGGAAAATATTTAGAGCAAAATTTCATGGAAAAAGATCGCCAGTGTTCCTGAAAGAGGGCGGAGTCGGCTATACGTTCTCATCAGAAGGCTTACAGCCAATATAATGGTCAGAACACCCTTGGAGAGATTTTCGAAAGGGGAACCGCCAATCAGAGAGAAATTGTAGGCTTGGACTTGTGTAGAGGGCAGCCCCAAGATCGGAACGAGCAGCGCAAAAGACCAAAGAGTGAGTGAGTTTAGGCGAGCCGTCCGACAAGAGAAGAGAATTCTCACGCACGACCATCGGGGTCGAGACATTAGAATCAGAAAAAAAAGTGTAGACGTCGTTGGGCGGGAGGGCGGTTTTACTCCTCTCATGGCAGTTCTTCACAGTCAATTTCAACTTGAAGAAAATTTACGAGACGCTGTCATACAATCATCAAAACATACTGTAGTGAACTGTGAATAATTCAGGGAATCGGAACTGAAGCGGTGCCTGAGAGTACACATGTGATTTGAAGCTATGACCGTGCTCTGTGCTGTTGGAAACGTAATCATTAAGGGAGCATTTTGTCATGTGTCTTAATTTAGTCGATGCGTGGTGAGTTGGCCAACCCCTCTAATTAGGGTAGTATGGTCATGAGGCTATTACGCTCGAATTTTGTTTACAATTCTGTCAGTCGCGTTAGCACCTTGAGAAGGGTAGTTTGTTCAGGGTGTTATGTATTTGCTGTGAGCATAAAATCTCTCCGATAATCTCTGCAGTATTAATACCTATCCTCGTGAGGACATCCCATCAATACAGACGCGCACAGAAAAGCGTGCTGTGTAAGTGGTATTCCTTCACATTGGTGAGTACTATTCTTGTTTTAGTATATGTAACGTGTAGTTGTTATGATTCAAGTTTTCGTATGTTTTGTTTGCCTATATTCTGTGTATTTCATGATTTAAGGGAGGTACGCCAAGCCCTCCATTCCGAGAACTCGGTCTCCTTGTTAATGTAAATTAATGAGGGGTAGGACCGAACATTATCTCGTGACAAAATTATTGATAATTACAATAAAGACTGAATATCATATGTGAGATATTGAAACTATGCAAAAAAAATATCTTGTTGATTAAGACTCTTGATCAAGTAGCTGTTGGCATGTGTGTAGTTGTCTGCCACAATGGCTGGAGTGACAAACGGCACGCACGTGTCAATGAGATACCAGAGAACCTCCTCCCGGTGCTGCCACAACGACTTTCCTGCTCTGCGCGCTGCCGCCACAGTGCATGTCTCCGCGATGCCATTCAGATGGTGCAACTGTGGCATCTGAGACGTAGGGCTTGCGGTCGAAAGGAGCACGACGAGCTCTATTGAGATCCTTGACGGTGATGGTTGGAGTAGCTTCAATCGACATCACAAGTAAATCCAGGCTCTCAATATCTATCATCTTCTTGTAACCACAAGTCTTTCGCCGGCAAAAACAGATTATCGTTGTTGGTAGGACCTAACAATGGAATAAGCGGTGGTACGCTTCACTCCCAGTTCTTGAACAGTAATACATGTCACACGTGAACCGGCCACGTCAGAGTTGTTCTGCAAAATTCCATTACTTCCCGGTCAGTGCATCATCCACTGACCGGGAAGTAATGGAACCTAGCCCCATTTAATTGTCGGGTGGCATTCACAATCCCGAAAGTCAAAATCCCGAATGTCAAAATCTGGAATATCTAAATCCTGAAAATCAAAATCTCGAATGTCCTGTTCAGTTAAAAACATCTTATACCAAATTTGAATACGAGCTGTCATGGAGAATTTTCATTAATTATTTTCCATTCTTCACTACACCAATTCGTAAAACACACACCATCAATTCGTAACAAACACCACCAATTCGGGTCGACGCTTCCACTGCCAAACATGGTAGGGAATTAGATATTCGGGATTTTGACTTTCAGGATTTTGACATTGGGGATATTGAGGTGGACCCATTATTTTCAATTTTTATTGAATGGGAAAGTGCGAGAAAATGATTTCTCTGGTCAATAGGAGTTTAAAAGATGTTGTTACAACTTATGACTCTTCGTTACTATTTTTTGCATCTGTTACATTATTTGGAACCTGTGATAACGGTTGAATGAAGCATTGTTACAAGATTTGATTATTTGTTAAAGAAAATGAACGTCTGTTGCAACATTCTGAGAGTGTTATACAATTTGAAGCAACGTTATATTTATTTGTCTACGTCACCACATTTTGCATCTGTTGTCAATTTTACAGCATCGTCGCTGGATTTGTACTGGATGTTGTTATATTTTGAGCAGCTGCTATTACTTCTTATTCGGTGTTATATGATTGTGCAAACTGTTGCTATATTGTGTTGACGTGTGATTATAAAACAAGAGAAGGTGTACCAACAACGATAATCTTTTTTTGCCTGCGCAAGACTTGTGGTCGCAAGAATATGATAGATATTGAGAGCCTGGATTTACTTGTGATGTTGATTGAAGCTACTCCAACCATCACCGTCAAGGATTTCAATAGAACTCTTCGTGCCCCTTTCGACCACAAGCCCTACGTCTCAGATGCCACAGTTGCACCATCTGAATGGCATCATAGAAACATGCACTGTGGCGGCAGCGCGCAGAGCAGGACGCTGCGTGCGTCAGCACCGGGAGGAGGTTCTCTGGCATTTCATTGACATGTGCTGACATGTGCTGTCTGTCACTCCAGCCATTGTGGCAGACAACTACACACATGCCAACAGCTACTTGATCAAGAGCCTTAATCAACAAGAAATTTTCTTTTTTGCATAGTTTCAATATCTCACATACGTTATTCATTCGTGATTGTAATTATCATTAATTTTGTATGCAATGTTTCAGGGTGCATTATGTACTACGCTAAATAAATGGCTACTTTACTGTGTAATTTGCGTATAAATAATTGTGTCAGAAATTGTTAATTTGTTGCAGTAATATTTACGCACGTTACTATTTTTTGCATAATTGTTATCCTTTTTGAACGTTGTTGCAATAAATCTACTCTGTCCCAACACATTGTTTCTTTGTTCTGATGTATAGTTTCACTGTCATTCATTTTGCTGGGTGTCGCTATAATTTGTCGTTGTTGCTATTTTTAGCGACGCTGTCTCTATATTTCTATTCCCTGTTATATTCAATGGTTCGTCGTTGTGAAATTTGCAGTTCGTCGGTACATTTTGAAAGAATGTGGTTATAAAACGAGAAAAGGTGTAAAGTGTTTTTGAACTGCACGCAGCATTTACACCTCTACAGCATTTGAACACCTCTCCTCCGACGCAGACACATATTCGTATATAATATTTGTTTATCTACAAATGTCTGTATTTATGTTTTTACAGTGTCCTTCAAACATTTGATTTAAACAGTTAAATCAAATAAAGGCCATCCATGAACTGTGACAGAAAGGCAATCCTTGCGTTACACTTACGTTCAATACAGTTGAAAGCGGGAGTTTCCCTGAAAGCCAATTTCGTTTGCTGAAAAGCTCCTCGTCATGGAATATTTCAGAGTTAATTTCTTGCTCATCAGACACTTCGTGAATGCGGTGGTTGTTTGCGTCAAGGATTCATGCCTCAACTTCTGCAACTCGTTAATCTGTAAAGTTCCGAAAAGAAAATTTGAAATGAGTAAATGTAAAAATGCCTATACTACACCTTTTTAACTCTAATATAAAAATGATCAAGTTCAATTTAAAAAAGCTCAAGTTCAATTTAAAAAAGCTCAAGTTCAATTTAAAAAGGTCAAGTTCAATTTGAAAAGGTCAATGTCACTTAAAAAAGCTCAAGTTTAATTTTTTTTAAATGAACATTTTTAAAAAGCTCAAGTTTAATTTAAGAAAGGTCAACTTCAATTTCAAAATTCAAGTTTAATTTCAAAAAGTTCAACTTCAACTTGTAAAAATTTCAAGTTTAATGTAAAACAGATCAAGTTCAATTTTAAAAATGTCAAGTGTATTTTAAAAGAGATCAAATTTAATTTTGAAAAGCTTATGTTTCTAAAATTGCGTACCTACGTACTAATAATAATAATAGTAATAAAAACATAATTAAAGTTTATTTGAGAGAATTTTATATTTTTTAATATGTAGTTGTATTACTGTAACACTTTAAAAATAAAAAATTTTCGATTGCCAGCATGCATGAGCCATGTAAGCACAGCGCTACGTATTAGAATGGACTTACTATGGCAGGATGAACAGCTACTGTAGAGCAAGTGAGTCTTCTTCGGTTTCAGCAGGAGACGGCAAATATTAGGCCTGCACATTATCGGTGGTTTTGATGGACGGTAGTTCATCCTCAGACCTGGTTTTTAGTTGTTTCAACAGCTCATTGTTTTCATAAATCAGCCTTTCTATCTACAAGACTCACTTCTTCGTTTCTTTAATTTTATTTAGAAGATCATTCAGCCCGTGTGCCAGGTCAGCCGTCCTGTTAGATGAAAAATCACAACGCTGTAATACGGACGAGGAAAAAACTGAAATTTAAAGTTATCATTTTAACTCTAATGATGCATTTTCTTCACGATTAGTTCCCCAGATGATGTTTTGATAAAGCTAAACCTAAATATATGATACATGTTCACATATAGAAATATATATTTGTATGTAGGTGTACATGTGTATATATGTGTTTGCGTGAACATTTGTCTATAAAGTAAAATATTCAATCGAACTCACGTTTCAGTCGATTTACATCATTTTTTGTGGAACAGCCATGCAGCAGAGTAAGTAGCACCTTCTCTATCCGTTGTAGACATTGTCGTTCAACATTTTTTCATCGTCCTGTCGTAGTTGCCTGATCGAAAAAAATGAATCAGTAATCAGTATGCGATGTTTGCTGGGCCAATATAAGAGTGTATAAATTAAAATATAATTTCGAGGCTTATTTGCATTAAATTTGCGCAAGAAAATGAATCCAAAAAAATTCAAATGCAGAAAACACTGGCGTGCGCTGTGTTTAAGGTCTTACAGATAATGCCTGCTTTCAGGCCATTTTTTGCACTGAATCTAACAATCATGCTCATTTTTCTCTATAAGATCACGCGTTAACAATATAATGGGATATAAAAAATATCCTAAATTTCGATATAGTTGCAAGTACATGAAACACAATAATGTAAATATTAGTCTAAATCTAAGCCACCCTTACCTTGGTCTCTTGCAGTGACAAGACTCAACGCTATGAAGTGGTTGATGTCAGTTGACTGTTAAAGATTTACCGTGCACGCTCTGCTGTACAGCATCTACTGTACATAATAAGAAAGAGGGTCTGTATATAGTAAATAATTTTTTTAAATTACCAGATATGAGATTGAGATCATTGGGTATTCAGTGGATATACCGATATTTTAAAGTGCTTATGGAAATTAGTATCACACATTAATAATATACGTAAACATTTCATCATAAACCTGCAACAATTAGCAATGAATGAAGGTAACTTTACATGCATTGATGTACAATTCATTACGGTATACCCAATTGAAAATTAGCGCAGTTGCGCGAGAGATTTTTAGCAGTTTTTCGCAGTGATCGCAGTTTTAAGACGAATTTCAGCAGTTCCCCGCAGACAAAATGAAGGGGAGTCAATCCGAATGGCGTTTTTTGGCAGACCTTAGCAGTAATTGTCAACAGTCGAATTCAAGCAGACATTTCTCCAGCGGCCTTCGTCGTTCGCAGCAGTAAATGACTCGGTCAAAAACAGGCAGTAACAAACTGCGCTATTTGTAGTTTTAAGCAATGTTTAAGCCGAACATGTTAAGCAGAATTTGCAGGAATTAGTGAGTGTTCTCACGCGCACTTGCAAATGAAAACTTAAGCACTCCAACGCATGAGCGCTTGAGCACTCCAACACTTGAAAAGAAGAAAAGGAAAAACACTTTATTTCCAAAAATACGTTGATGATACAAGAACATCATCTTTGGTTTATAAAATATCTGGACGTAAGAATTCTTATATGCTACAAACACATGAGTATCGTAATCCCCATGTCAAAATAAATGATTGAGGGCAATGTATTCCTAATGTTGTTCAATCTAAATTTGATTATATGTGTAATTACAATAATAAAAAAGAACACAATTTAATTAGCGCTTGAGCACACCTGAGTACGAGCACACGAGCAGATATGAGAGTACGAGCACACGAGTCTCGTGCTACAAACAAGAACATAATCGGGTGCACAAGCAAACACGTACAAGATCAACCCTAAGTAAAGCAGGAGCTCATTGCTCATTGCAGCTTCTGCGCAGAGTTGCAGATTGATCATTTCATGGCCAATTTGCACAAAATTGACCATTTTTTGAACGCCGTGGCCGTGAGAAATTCACTTGGCCATTTTTTAAAAACATCGCACAATTCAAGAAACAAAATTAAGACCTGCAACATCTCGAGGAGGCGCTTTAGACGGAACATTGTCAAAGTGAGTAAAAAGGTCATTAGTATTCTGATTTTTAAACGAAACAATGTCTATATATTTTAAAGTGGCCGTTTTGGCCATCCTTTTTCGGAAAATGTGGCCATGAGCTGACGGATTCATCTGGCAACCCTGCTTCTACGTGACAGCGCCATAACAGACAGATAAAATAGGGCCCATCTGGGTGCAACATGGGCAAGTAGGATTTTGATGGTTGGTATCTAATCAGAAATTGAAAATCGTTGGTTTTGCAATGGTTTGTCCAGTTTGTGGAGGCACGATATTTTTACCATGTGGAATTGTTTCGTGATTTCAATAATTGGGTTTCCAGTGGTTCCGCCACATCAATATATAGTAGATGGAAAGCCCATTCAGCGCCGATTTCTGCTAAAATTCCCATCGGTATTTTTTCATTTTGATTTGGCCATTCATCGTACAGAACTATGTTTTTCATCATTATTTTAAATAGTGGAATACAAACATCGGCCACTTAAGTTCTTGGAATTTTGCATGGCACCTGTGTTTTCTAAAATGATATTTTTATTTTTTTTTCTTGATATTATTAGTCAATGTAGACTAATTCCAATAAATTTATTTGGCTATAAATTCAGTCACTTAATGTTCTAGACATAGATGACAAAAATCACCTTTATCGTAAAGATAGCATTAAGTAGACCTATTCCCATCATAAAACCCATTTGACATTCATCATTTTATTGAGTAAGTAACTTCCGTGACATTTTTCAAGTCCTAATACGTTACACAGATGAACGTGACGTGTGTAGTGGTTAAGTCTGATTACATAATCCGACATTAACATCAAACAACTACATAAATCGCAAAGTATACAGTTTTATTCAACGAAAGTAATTCAATTGTGTACAAACAGTCATTAAAAATTATCAAAATCGACATTATCTATTTCGTGTACGAATAATTTTAACGACTAATCGGTTAATTTCCAATGCAGTCCTAAAGTCGGACATCTTGTTCGCAAGATTTAGTAGGGATAATTCCTTGATCAGGAGTGAAAAGGCAAAGGGTTTTTCACTTTTAAGTTTAAAGTCCAGAATAATTGAATTCATGGCAAGAACGACATTCCTGCTCTCGACCCCTCGCCTCCGGACTTCCACTCCCTTCCTGCGAAAAGAAAAGACGAGAACACAAGCATTAGTTGCGACGTACACGGATTTCAATCGTAAAGTAAAGGCTGATTGCCACTGGCTCAGCACTGATCCGCTAGTAAAATTTAAGTTACCCTAAAATAATAAAATTACCCTAGAGAAAGCGTCAACCTTTGATCTCTAAACTACATTTTTGAAGTAAGTTAGAAGTGAAAACCGTTATAGGCAATTAGAAAATAATTAAGGTAGAGTCTATTAAATGAATGGAGTCGTCTCCCATACGGCTAGAGCGAAAAATCCTCTTAATGACTGAGGTACATGAAGTAGGTCCAGGCTACCTATGCACCCACCTATACAGGTCGTCAGGAGTAGCGCCGAAATTGCTCTAGCTATCCTCCACGTCCCCAGCTCCAAGCCCATCCCACGTTGAAGATTTACAGGATCATTTTCTCGTGGATAGCTTCCGGGTGGAATTCAGACAAATGCCTTGGGTCATCACTGAGCGATTTTTGCCCGGACGACCTCCCCAAGGTCCCCAATCTTCTCCGGATATGTGAGGAGAAGTTCGAAGAGAGAAACCACAAGAGGAAGCTCCAAAACCCACTCCAATCGCTGTAGAAGATGACTTCTTCGAGCTTCGAAAAGGGTGGAGAAACTCCGCCAAAAAAAAACTGGCTGATCCTGCCACTCTGAGGGTCAAATCTGTTCTGAAGCAGTTTAGATACGAGGATAAATAGTTCGTGGGTGAATTTCAGAAGGTGCAGTCGCTCCTGATGTAAAATTTCTAGGATGGAGGTCATCTCGGATGGCATGATTTTTCTTCTAAATCGGTTTGCTAGATAGACCCGGACGCTACTTTTAGTCAGACCTAAGGGTGACGCTTTTTACAACTTTGGAGATAAATGAGCAATGAAAGACATTTTATAGAAAATTTAAAACATCTTGTACGCGATACGTTAAAGTCATGACTCATGAATGATTCGCGGATTTGGCGCCAGTTTGAATTTAGTGACCGTTTGTTGTGGTGTAGTTACTGTGTTCTTCCTGGTTAGGACATTCATTGCTAGTCAATAAACACCAATAGGTGAAGTTTATCATTTAAAGTCACTGAAGGAAATGTGTTACCCAATTTTTCGCTTGATTAGGGTTGCTACAACTGTACTGTCGATAAAAAACATACCCTGTGCTTCAAATTTTACCGAATAACGCGTAGATGAAACGGCTTTCATACTCCATCGCATATCGAGTAGGCATCATTTGTGGTACAAACCGTTGTAATTCAGTTCTTTATGAATTGTTTCATATAAAGCTATATTCAGTATGCGTCATAGTCGAGTTACCATGCAGTGAGAGGTGCGAATAATGGGCATGACGAATAGTTTTCTGAACGATCGAAAACAATGGCGACCTCACGGGATTGGTAAAATTGAAAGCTTGGGAAGCACTGAAGAATTCATCTTTTCAATTCTTGATGTGAATAGTTATAAATATCGTTTATCACGATGGAAAATATTTATAAAAACGATAATTTTTCAACTTGACTACGACTCAAATTTTACATGGGTGACATAAGCATACGTAGTATTTGCTTGAAAAGCTTCTCATTTGAAGTATGTTTCATTGAACGTTGGACAATTTTATATAATGTTTCAATAATTACAAATATGATAGCTTTCTGAGTGATGCAGTGTGATCTCAACGCACATATGTAAGTTCTGACTATTTTATATTTGAGCAGACTTCAATTTTATTTTCTTTTTTCTTATTTCAATAATTGTTTCAAATTTCTTTGATTCCTACAAGTTTTTTGACATAATAGCTATATGTACTGTTACTACTGTACATGTGCATTCTTAATTATTGACGATAAATGATGTTAATGCTTTTCATCTATTATTCTCTATTTCTAAAAGTACTTCTGTTTTCATTTTTAGTACTCAGACCGGTTGATTAACAGTTAATTCATTATAATTGCACTAGTGTGCAAACACTACATATATAAAATGAATCATTATGCCTTTCACGAAAGTGTGAAGGAAAGATGTGCATCCAAGCTAGCAGAAATATTAGGCGGCCGAAATTAAAGAAGTCGAAGTTGCCTCAATTCACTCTCTGAGTCACTCAAGCAGGCGGCAGACTTAAAAGACCCAGCTCGGAAGGAAATATTGGTGCATCAGCTGTCGCTGATAGGAGGGAATAAGCTCTCCAGTACAGTCGCCAGTATAATGCGCCCTCTTCTGACAGAACTGTGTCATTGAACTACAGCCTTATAAGGGTTCCTCAAAAAAGCAACCCTTCTGCAGATTGCTTCTCTACAAGTTTGTAATTGGTGAGTACATTGTCTAATTGGTTTCACAAGTGTGAATCTGTCAAGGAAGATCACCTGTTTCTTTCAGATCTTTATTACTTTTAAAGTAGAATACAGAGCCAATGTAAAGTTTTATTTTCAAGCAGGTGTGCTTTCATAATTTTTTCATGTTTCAGCTCATCAACTCAACTGGCTCCTCAAGTTTTTTTTTCTGTGCTCTGATGTACATACCGTAATGAATTGTACATCAATGCATGTAAAGTTACCTTCATTCATTGTTGCAGGTTTAAGATGAAATGTTTACGTATATTATTAATGTGTGAGACTAATTTCCATAAGCACTTTAAAATGTCGGTATATCCACTGAATAACCAATGATCTGAATCTTATATCTTGTAATTAAAAAAATTATTTACTATATTCAGACCCTCTTTCTTATTATGTAGATGCTGTACAGCAGAGAGTGCACGGTAAATCTTTAACAGTCACTGACATCAACCACTTCATATCGTTGAGCCTTGTCAATGCAAGAGACCGAGGTCGCTTAGATTTAGATTAATATTTACATTATTGTGTTTCATGTACTTGCAACTATATCGAAATTTAGGATATTTTGTATATGCCATTACATCGTTAACGTGATCTTATAGAGAAAAATGAGCATGAATTTTAGATTTAGTGCAAAATTTGGCCAAAACGCAGGCATTATCTGTAAGACCTTAAACACAGCGCACGCCAGTGTTTTCTGCGTTTGAATTTTTTTTGATTCATTTTCATGCGCAAATTTCATGCAAATAAGCCTCGAAGTTATATTAAAATTTCTACACTCTTATATTAGCCCAGCAAACATCGCTTACTGATTACTGATTCGTATTTTTCGATCAGGCAACTACGACAGGGCGATGAAAAAATGTTGAACGACAATGTCTACAACGGACACAGAAGGTGCTACTTACTCTGCTGGCTGTTCCACAAAAAATGATGTAAATCGTCTGAAACGTGAGTTCGATTGAATATTTTACTTTATCTACATACATACACGCATTCACATATATACACATGTACACATACATACAAATATTCACATGTACACATACATACAAGTATATATTTATATGTATTTGGGAATATGGATTATATATATAGGTTTTGCATTATCAAACATAATCTGGGGAACTAATCGTGAAGAAAATGCATCATTAGAGTTAAAATTATAACTTTAAATTACAATTTTTTCCTCTTCCGTGTTACAGCGTTGTGATTGTTCTTCGCTGACCTGGCACACGGGCTGAATGATCTTGAAAATGAAATTAAAGAAACTAAGAAGCGAGGCTTGAAGATAAAAATGCTGATTTATGAAAACTATGAGTTTTGAGACAACTAATAACAATGTCTGAGGATGAACTAACTTCCATCAAAACCCCCGATAATGTGCAGGCCTAATATTTGCCGTCCCCTGCTGAAACCGAAGAAGACTTGCTTGCTCTACAGTAGCTGTTCATCCTGCCATAGTAAGTCCATTCTTATACGTAGCGCTGTGCGTACATGGCTCATGCATGCTGGCAATCGAAAAAATTTTATTTTTAAAGTGTTACAGTAATTCAACTACATATTAAAAAAATGTAAAATCTCTGATATAAACATTAATTATTTTTCATTACTATCATTATTATTAGTACGGAGGTACGCAATTTTAGAAACATAAGCTTTTCAAAATTAAACTTGAGCTTTTTTAAAGTAAACTTGACATTTTTAAAATTAAACTTGAGCTTTTTTAAAGTGGCATTGACCTTTTTAAATTAAACTTGAGCTCGCTTAAATTGAACTTGATTTTTTTTAAATTAGAGTTAAAAAGGTGTAGTATAGGCTTTTTTTACATTTACTCATTTCAAATTTTCTTTTCAGAACTTTACAGATTAACGAGTTGCAGAAATTGAGGCATGAATCCTTGACGAAAACAACCACCGCATTTGCGAAGTGTCTGATGAGCAAGAAATTAACTCTGAAACATTCCACGACGAGGAGCTTTTCAGCAAACGAAATTGGCTTTCAGGGATCGCGCTTTCAACTGTTTTGAACGTAAGTGTAATGCAAGGATTGCCTTTCTGTAACAGTTCATGGATGGCCTTTATTTGATTTAACTAATTAAATCAAATGTTTGAAGGACACTGTAAAAACATAAATACAGACATATGTAGATAAACAAATATTATATACGAATATGTGTCTGCGTGAGTGGAGAGGTGTTCAAATGCTATATATATATACTTTATGCTTGCATAATTAAAAACCGAGAGTTTACTGTTGTTTCTTCTGCAGTATCGGTTCTCGCGTGGAAATCAAACATCACCTTATCACTAATATACGGGAAAGGTTGAACTTGTTTGTTCATAAAATAAATGCGTACAAGTGTGCATGTGCGCATGTGTGTTTGAGCCAACGTAATTCGTATATTGTATAAGTAAAATAGATGAAATTGGACGACTTCTAGGAAATCTCACTTTTAGGATAAAAAGGAAAACCAACGTAGCTAAGAAAATCATGATAAAAAACAAACGTTTCGGATCATAAAAAATCCATCCTCAGTGTTCTGAAAAGCAATGAGTCACAGTATTAAAAACTATTTCTAAACTCTAATTTTCTGAATAAACCAACAAATAAAATATTGACATCAAAAAAGACAAAAAAAATACAGTAGTAAAACAAAACCTATAAAACATTCTAACAAACAATAGAAAGTTTGACCGCCGTGTCACATTCATTTATGGACGGACGGTTTTTAAAAATATAAATCGATTCTAAAATACGGAGATTGGATAAATTTGGGGTCGAGTCCAAAATTTTAAACTTCGTATTTTTAAAGAAATGGTCGTTGTCCAAACAATGTTCTCTTATAGACGAATTAGATGGCTTAGTCAGGTTATTGCCCGTTCGAAAGGAGACTCTCCTGTGTTGTGCACACCTCACAAATAATTGGAGCCCAGTGCAACCAATGTAAGATCGCTCGCAGCGGTCACACGTATATTGATGCACCACTGAGGCGCGCAACATCACATCTGGGATTTCCCTTCGCTTAAAGTAGGACCCGATTTTTCTATCGTTTTTGAAGTACACACAAGGATTGATTTGCGGAAAATACTTTTTAATCGTTGACAATATTTCAAGTTTCATTTTCTCTGTACGTGTTCCTATAAACGGTAACTGAAAATATGATCTCAACTTCGGCACGGTAAGAACGTTTCGCTTTGCAGTAAACTTTCTCCCTAAAAATTTTTCGGAACTCTGTGGTAAAAACATTCTTCGGAAAATTATTCGAACAGAAAAATTTTTGTAAATAATTAATTTCTAAATGGAACAATTTGTAAGATGAAGATATTTCAAAAGCTCGGTGAATTAATGTTACGATGCCTGAAATTTTATATTTATTGAAAATGTTGCTAAAAAAGTTCATTCCCAATCCTGTAAAAGTTGCTTTCCGAAACACCGAAGTCGTAAATTTATTTATCAACTCAAGAAAGAAAGTTACAAAAGTTGATAATAAATTTACGACTTCTGCTAGCTTGGATGTACATCTTTCCCTCACACTTTTATGAAAGGCATAATAATTCATTTTATTTTTGTAGTGTTTGCACACTAGTGCAATTTTAATGAATTAACTGTTAATCAACTGGTCTGAGTACTAGAAAAGAAAACAGAAATACTTTTAGAAATAGAGAATAATAGATGAAAAGCATTAACATCATTTATCGTCAATAATTAAGAATGCACATGTACAGTAGTAACAGTACATATAGCTATTGTGTCAAAAAACTTCTAGGAATCAAAGAAATTTGAAACAATTATTGAAATAAGAAAAAAGAAAATAAAATTGAAGTCTGCTCAAATATAAAATAGTCAGAACTCACATATGTGCGTTGAGATCACACTGCATCCCTCAGAAAGTTATATATGTAATTATTGAAACATTACATAAAATTCTCCAACGTTCAATAAAACATACTTCAAATGAGAAGCCTTTCAAGCAAATACGGATGTTTTTGTCACACATGTAAAAATTTTAGTCAATTCGAAAAACTATTGTTTTTATAAATATTTTTCATCGTGATAAACGATATTTATAACTTTATTCACAATATCAATAATTGGAAAAATTAATTCTTCGGTGCTTCCCATGCTTTCAATTTTATCGATTTTTTGAGGGCGCCTTCGGTATCGATTGGTCGGAAAACGGTTTGTCATGCCCATTATTCTCACCTCTAACTGCATGGTAACTCGAATATGACGCATACTGAATATAGCTTAACATGAAACAATACATGAAGAACAACTGAATTACAACGGGTTGTACCACAAATGATGCCTACTCTATATGTGATGGAGTATGAAAGCCGTTTCATCTACGCGTAATTCGGTTAAATTTGAAGCACAGGGAATGTTTTTTTTATCGACAGTACAGTTGTTGCAACCCTAATCAAGCAAAAAAATTGGGTCACACATTTTCTTCAGTTACTTTAAATGATAAACTTCACTATCGGTGTTTATAGATAAGCAATGAATGTCCTAACCAGGAAGAGCACAGCAACTACACCACAACAAACGGTTACTAAATTCAAACCGGCGTCAAATCCGCCAATCATTCATGAGTCATGACTTTAACGTATCGCTCAGAAGATATCCGACTTTAGGACTGCTTGAGAAATTAACCGATTAGTCGTTAAAATTATTCGTATAAGAAATATATATTGTTAATTTTGATAATTTTAAATGACTGTTTTTACACAATTGAATTATTTTCGTTGAATAAAACTGTATACTTTGCGATTTATGTAGTTGATTGATGTTAATGTCGGATTGTGTAATCAGACTTAACCATTACACACGTCACGTTCATCTATGTAACGCATAAAGACTTGAAAAATTGCACGGAAGTGACTTACTCAAAAAATGATGAATGTCAAATGGGTTTTATGCTAGGAATAGGTCTACTTAATGTTATCGTTACGATAAAGGTGATTTTTGTCATCTATGTCTAGAACAGGTTAAGTGACTGAATATATAGCAATACCAATATATTGGAATTAGTCTACATTGACTAATGTTATCAAAAATAATATAATAAAAATAGCATTTTAGAAAACACAGGTGCCAAGCAAAATTGCAAGAACTTAATTAGCCGATATTTGTATTCCACTATTAAAAATAATGATGAAAAACATAGTTCTGTACGATCAATGGTCAAATCAATATGGAAAAATACCGATGGGAATTTTAGCAGAAATCGGCGCTGAATGGATTTTCCATCTACTACATATGTGGCGAAACCATTGAATACTCAATCATTGAAATCACGAAACAAATCCACATGATAAAAATATTGTGCCTCCACAAACTGGACAAACCATTGCAAAACCAACGATTTTCAATTTCTGATTAGATACCAATCATCAAAATCCTATCTGCCCATGTTGCACCCATTTGGGCCCCATTTTATCTGTCTGCTGGGGCGCAGTCCCGCAGAAGGAGGGTTGCCAGATGAATCCGTCAGCTCATGGCTGCATTTTACGAAAAACGATGGCCAAAATGGCCACTACAAAATATATAGACATTTTTTCATTTAAAGATCAGAATACTAATAACTTTTTACTCACTTTGACAATGTTCCGTCGAAAGCACCTCCTCGAGATGTTGCAGGTCTTCTGTTTCTTGAATTGTGCGATGTTTTTAAAAATGGCCAAGTGAATTTCTCATGACCACGGCGGTCAAAAAATGGCCAATTTTGTGCAAATTGGCCATGAAATGATCAATCTGCAACCCTGCGCAGAAGCTGCAATGAGCAATGAGCTCCTGCTTTGCTTAGGGTTGATCTTGTACGTGTTTGCTTGTGCACACGATTATGTTCTTGTTTGTAGCACGAGACTCGAGTGCTCGTACTCTCATATCTGCTCGTGTGCTCGTACTCAGATGTGCTCAAGCGCTAATTAAATTGTGTTCTTTTTTATTATTGTAATTACACATATAATCAAATTTAGATTGAACAACATAAGGAATATATTGCCCTCAATCATTTATTTTGACATGGGTATTACGATACTCATGTGTTTGTAGCATATAAGAATTCTTACGTCCAGATATTTTATAAACCAAAGATGATGTTCTTGTATCATCAACGTATTTTTGGAAATAAAGTGTTTTTCCTTTCCTTTCTTTTCTTCTTTTCATGTGTTAGAGTGCTCAAGCGCTCATGCGTTGGAGTGCTCAAGTTTTCACTTGCATGTGCGTATGAGAACACTCACTAATTCCTGCAAATTCTGCTTAATATGTTCGGCTTAAATATTGCTTAAAACTACAAATAGCGCAGTTTGTTACTGCCTGTTTTTGACCGAGTCATTTACTGCTGCGAACGATGAAGGCCGCTGGAGAAATGCCTGCTTGAATTCGACTGGAGTCAATTACTGCTAAGCTCTGCCAAAAAACGCCATTTGGATTGACTCCCCTCCATTTTGTCTGCGGGGAACTGCTGAAATTCGTCTTAAAACTGCGATCACTGCAAAAAACTGCTAAAAACTGCGCAACTGCGCTAATTTTCAATTGGGGAGATGAACCTCGACCGACAACTTGTTTTCAGCCCTCAAGTGCTTACTGTATTTTTCTGATATACTTACGGATTACTATCCAAACGTACAGTAACATGTCGTTGATTTTCTACTTTAATGAAATCAAATGATGAGTCGTTGTTTTAAATGCTGGCAGGCCATTTCAACGGATCTTCATTTCTACGATGGAAATAAAAATTTAGAATTCCACTTGGACTCAAAATAGGTTTTCACTACTACTTGACAAACAATTCCAGAATATTGTCATGTACAGTTTTGCTGAAATAAATCAACTCTGAAATAGATTAACGAAAAATATATAGAGTCGAGAAACATGCAGTGAGCGACTTTTTTTGCCACTTAGCGTGTATACTGTTGTTCTGAACGATTCCAGAGAGAGAGAGAGAGATAAAGTCTTATTCATTTTCCCAGACTTGAGATTTAATGCTTCTAGGTGTGATACACAAGGCTCTTGCTGGCAACACGAAAGTTCTAGCACTAAACGAGGCGTTAGTCGAGTGTCTCGTAAGGGATTTTCATTGTTTCGTGGAGCCCACTCTTCCATTTTATTGTCAACGCTTTCAACAAAAAGAAAATTTTCGAGTTCACTTGTATATGTTTTATCATTAAAAAACATAATATTTTTGAATGAAGCGAACTCTAAACGGGAAAGAATTTTAATATTGTCATCAATTTATACCCTTACAAGTCATCTCGACGAAATGATATCCTTTGTTAAAAAGTTATAACTTTTAGGAACAACGGCCGCAGATTCGCGCATATTTTATTTTTCTATAAGACGAATTGTACTGCTGTGGCACACTGATCTGAACAGCACTTCATAACCGCCAAGAACTCGATTAAGAGTTTAGGCCACTTCATCGTGCATTAGACCACATGATGTTTTATCATTAAAACACATAATATTTTTGCATGAAGCGAACTCTAAACGTGGAAGAATTTTAATATTGGCATCAATTTCTACCCTTACAAGCCGTCTCGACGAAATAATATCCTTTGTTGAAAAGTTAATGAGAACTTTTAGGAGCAACGGCCACAAGATCGTTCATTTATGATTTATCTATCTTTTATCATTTAAAAACAGAATATTTTTGAATGAAGTGAACTCTAAATGTGCAGGAATTATAATAATGATATAAATTGCTACCCTTACAAGCTGTTTCGAAGAAATAATATCCTTTGTTTAATAGTTATGGTAACTTTTAGGAGCAACGGCCTCAGATTCGTGCATTTATGATTTATCTATCTGACGAATTTTACTGCTGTGGAAGAGTGATCTGAACAGCACTTCATAACAGCCAAGAACTTGATTGAGAGTTTAGGCCACCTCATCGTGCATTTGACCACATGATATTTTATCATTGAAAAACAGAATAAATTGAATGAAGTGAACACTAAACATGAAAAAATAATAATAATGTCATCAATTTCTACCCTTAAAAGCCGTCTCGACGAAATAATATCCTTTGGTGAATAACTATGATAACTTTTATGAGCAACGGCCACAGTTCCGTGCACTTATGATTTCTGACGAATTGTACTGCAATTGGAGCCTGATCTCAACAGCGCCTCATAACGGCCAAGAATTCGTTGATTCACAGTTCAGGGCTAACTCTTTCTAACAAAAAACAAGGTCAATTTGGCAAAGCTCTATTTTCTGGTCTATTGCGTCTAAAAACGCAAATTTAGTATCAATTTAAAGCTAAAATTTTTCTCTAACTCCTACAAGTGTCGGAGCGGAGCGTTTTGACATTGTCATGAAGCAGTATTTATCTCTGTTCATAGTATCTTACAGAGCTAAAAAACCTATCTTGTATTGCCTATTTTTTCAGTATCATCAGTTACGCTCGTTTCTGAACAAGTTTGAAGCCTAATATTGCTCTCTTGACTTTGTCCTGGTGGAAGATATTATGTTGAAGATCATGGCATAAATGGCATTAATTCAACAGGCAAATGATGGTTTGAGAGTGTTCACTCTTTTCATATGAAAGAAATATATCGTTTATATTTATTTTAACCCTGACATTCTGAGCCATTCCTCGAGATAGCGTTCAGCGACGACGACGATGACCAATTTCTTAATTTGTATGTACATCATAAACGTCAATGGAAGAGTGACTCTTTGATTTCCTTAACTTCTACCGTCTTCGAGGCTGCGTGATGTTTAGGCCTTTAACTAGAGCTTCACTATTATAGAAAACTGCCAAAAATCTGTCTGCAGTAATAGTGGAACTATAATTTGGGCTTCAAAGAAGCCTCTATTCGAATAAATTACGCCGTCAATATTTTACAACATTAACTTAAATATTTTTTCAGGAACTTAAAATCATCCTTTTTTCAAAAATTATTATTGCTATGCGTGAATTTACTTACAATTTCGTTTATCTGTTCGACAATATGTAGCAAGGTTTTTTACTTTGTTATTTACCTATTTAGATTCAGAAGAGGGATGATATTGGCATAGATAGTTTCAAAGTGTCATTTAGCACATATAACAAGTGTGACCAGATTTGTACAGACGAGAGTTGAAGTTACAAGGGTAACTTGGCTCTGCCGGAAAATTTGTGATCAAAGGGAACCTTGTGAATGAATGGCACTTACTGCATGTTTTCCGTCGGTGCTTCTAGTTATCTTTTTCTGACGTGACCGTAATCAACAGCACCCGGGAGTTAATTCCGCAATTGACATTTACGTTAGGTTTTAAATACTGGACTGGTAGTCCGCTGCCACCAGAAGCAATAAGCTTCGAATTTAAGAATTTATTTTTATATTGGCTGTGCGCCCGCGTATTATCAATCCCTAGGTAGCGGCCCGAGGTTCTAGGCTCGTGCTCCTTGGTGGCAAGTCAATTGTGGGAGGTGAGAAGGGAAATCAGGCACTGGAAGATTTGCGAAATATATTTGGGACGTTTACTAACTGAAAGGCTAGAGCACACGCCGGCGAGGGGCTTCATGGAATGGCCCGACAATGCCTCAATAACACATCCTTGAAGACCACTCAATTTTACAATACAAACCAACGACTGTGGGCATACAATCAAAGACAACCAGTATATGATGAGTTAAAGGACAGTCAAGAGCCAAGCCAGATCTTATTGATTAACATACAATCAAAACAAAACCAAGGGAATTACTGACGATCAAGGACAAACCCAGGGATTAAAAACCCGGGACATTAAACCAGTCGAATATTATCAAAGGATGCCTACGCAACAATTTATTCTAAGTCCTTTGCCCACTTCAAATCGTACGATACTCAGAGTCGATACTCGACCACTCCAATTGTGTCCCGCCGCTCGGTCCCTATCCTTGACCACTCGCGCCCGTGTCTCGATACTCAGTGTCTCCCAAAAATGTTCAAATGCAGTCGTACACCGCGCTCATCCCCGGAAGGGGGGGGTCCAGGGCAAGGAGGATAAGTTTTGATGTGGTCTAGCTTTCTCTGACCAGCTCAGCCATGACCAACGTAGCCCGTGGTCACACGTTTCGTTTCTCGTCGGGGCGAGCGAAGCAGGCAATCGTATTTATATCTGATTTTATAATCCCTGACAAATTTATATGGCTGGCGCTACAGCGCAGCGACGTCGTCATATTAAATGCGGTGAGTTCTATTATACAGGTCCTCTGAGAACGCGCACTCCGAGACTAATGGTCACAGCCGGCGTTTCTATTTTATTACACCGTCGTAAAGAGAGCCGCCTTCTACATCGTATTCCCACGTACTGTTATGTTTAAGACGAAATGAAATTCTATTTCATACACTTGTTAGAATGTTTCTAGCCTTTATTAAAGGAGGAACGTGAAATAAGCTCTTATAATAGCTCTGATGTCATTAAAAGGCATTTATAAAAAACACTTTCATTCATTTCTTTTCGATGACGTTTTCTCAGTCGGTTTCAATTTTGAACCAACGTTACTGGACAAATTGTTGATATATGTTACCTTTTATTTTCTTGTTTATATATCATCAACCTGAGAAGTGAACTAATTGCGAACATTTGACTTCGGAATGGCATCCCATTATAGTTTGATTTTCAAATAGATGCGTTGAAACGTTCCTGACCGAAGATACCGAGATGATGAGGTATGCATGACAACACCGCAAATCGTAAACGCTGATCAAATGAGATGACCGAAATTTGACTTATAGAAGTCATGCACCGCTATTTTTAAAACGCGCAAGTAAAATGTACTTGAAGGAAGCCGAGAAAATTCAAAAAGACATGTGAATAATTGAAAATCGATTACTTGTTGACCTGATATTGGCATCTGTAAACTGACAAATTTCACACAGACTGGCGTGCCATTTACTTGTGTCAGTATGAAAAATCACGTGTCGGTTTAAATGAGCTGGGTACGAAAAAAAATCGAGTTAGTCTACACGAAAACTGCGAAGTATAGACCGACATGCACTATCGAGTGCGACCCAGCAAAGTCGAGTGCAACACACACCCTTCAATTATTGTCGAGTACGGGCTGTGAAAGTGGTTGCAGACAACCACCGTCACCGCAACCACCGTCATCACAACCATCGCCAATACACCCACTGTCATTACAAACACTTTTATTGCAACTATCGCCATTACAACCACCGTCGTGACAACCACCATCATTCAAACCATACGTCGTTCCAACCACCGTCGTTACCACCTCCTTTATTGCAACCACCGTCATTACAACCACCATCATTACAACTATACCACCATTACAACTACCATCATTACAACCACCATCATTGCAACCACCATCATTACAACCACCATCATTACAACCACCATCATTGCAACCACCGTCATTGCAACCACCATAATTACAACCACCATCATTACAACCACCGTCACTACAACCACCATCATTACAACCACCGTCATTACAAATACCAACACTAGACTGACACTAGCATCAGGCTGTCACCTACATCACAATGAGAGAGGAACTGCAACTCTGCAGCGAACTACTAACTGCAGACTAGGCTACTTATTCGACTACAAATCAAATACGCCCAGCGATTAGAAAGTAGACACGTAGGGTTTTCATGATCGTAGAAGAGCTAAAGCTTTCATTCCGAAATAAGGAGTTTCGTGTTGTGTTCATGGAGTTTTATTTGAATAAACATGTCAAATGTTAACAGCTAAATTGAAGAGTTAAAATTAATAGGAGGAATTTGTCGTGTTATCACTGCAAGAGGCATAGTTGAGTCCATCAGAACGTTTATTGAGCAATGTTTACGGGGACCCGCACCCCTCCCTTTGCGGGGAGGAGAGGCGTTAGTTTTTTTCGTTTGGCCTACTCTCTTTTTAGGATTTATTTCTCAAGTGGTAGGAGTTTGTGTGAAATCATGCGAAAACGCTTCAATCGTCTGTAGTTTCGTAATTCATTAATAACTCAAATTAGTAGAGAGAGTCTGCGAACTTAGCGGTTTTGTACTAGATAGTGTTGGGATGTTAAATATGGACGAGTCTATTGTCAAGTCTGTGAAGCTAAAACTTTCTGCGGTAGTTTTTTATAGCTTGTAGTCTTGATAAAATTCTTCAGTTAAGAATAGACCTTCTGTTATTTTATCTTTCGAACTCTTCACTGTATTTTCTTATTTTGTTATTGTTTAATAAATGATTAAGTATACTTTGGTCGTATTTGGCATATTATGCTATAAACATTTATGATAAAAGTCATGGAACTGCTTTATTAGTGCTTATTCGTTAGTGCTTTAAAGTTTTTTTTGGGGCTATTTCGTTACATTTGATAGCGCTTAAACGTGTTGTCCCTAATGATCATAATATACATTCGACGGTCGATATCTCGAGACCATTTCTCCACTAGCTCTTCTTCATCCTATTCGGCTCGTGGAGTAGTTAGTTTATGGTTATTATGAGTTTTGAATTTTCAAAAAAATTAATGGTGTAAATGTCTATGATTTATTTCAGATCGTTGATATAAGCAATTTTTTTCATCAGCTAACAAGATGGCTCCCGGCATTTCATCAGGAAAGAAAATATAAACATTTCATTTTCAATAAAGTTCAAACATGAAATGTTGGACATTGGTTTTTGAAATATCTCAACATTAACATTCTTAATTTATAAAACACATTGGTATCATAATACCCACGTAAAATTTCGAAACGAAAAAATGATTGGCCGAAAAGCATAACAAAAATGAGTTTCCTTCGTTACGTAATCTGATTTTGACAGTGCTTTTAAAAATAAGTAACTAAGAAAAGCACAATCCTCGTAACGCTTAGTTGAAAAATACTTTCGTTGGTGGGCACTTATTTGGAAATAAAAGCTAAAATCGCTTACTTGTATACAAACACCGCCATTACAATAAATGTGAAAAAACCTTAACACAGAGATCCTTAATAATAGCTATTCATACATGGTTATCGTAATACCCATGCTAATAGTCGAAACAAATGATTCGGCGAAAAACACTAGAAAAATGCATATCCTTCGTTGCGGTAGTCTGGTTTTGGTAATGCATTTAAATACAAGTGACTAAGAAAACATAATCCATGTGACGCATGGCTGAAAAAATGTCATGGATTGTGCCATGGAATGACATAATCCATGTGACGTGAGCTGAAAATTGCATCCCCTGCAAAGCTGGCGTTGCGATGCTTTTTCTTTCATAAACTTTCACAACGCAGTCAATATCTACGTTCTCTATGTCATTCAGAAGAGGCTTTTCATTTTCATGTCCTGGTTTAAACATATTGTTAGGGCTGCAATTATTTGGCACACACCCAAATCTTATTTTTAAGATCGTAAGAATGATTTCTTTTACTTTCCAAGATATGATTAAAATTTTCTTCGACAGTGATTTTTTAAGATGGAAGTTTCTGTTCTGACAGAGGTGATTGATAGCCCTCAGTACCCTGAGTCTGATAAAATTCATTATTTTTTCATAAATACGTGTTATATTCGACCTCGAAGTAGTGCTCTGAATCATATCTATAGAAGCAGCCGATGATTCATCGTTCAAGGTTCGTGCCTCAATCCTTGTTGCAATAATTATTGTCGTTTCCCGAAGAATTCTGCGTTGAATAAAAAATTACATGAAGAAATATGAAATCAACACTTTATAATTAAACGCCAGGCATGTATGAATTTATAATAAAATTCTCGTGAGTAATTTCTCACATGTTATTACAATGGGAATCTAAATAAAAAATTTAGCCTCCGCTCACTTATGAATACATGTCAAAAAATAGAGCGTAAAAATTGAATCCATTGTTGTTAATAAAATGCAGTATATCGCAAAGAAAATGACACCGAAATTTCTTTCATATACTTCTTAGCTGATAATATTCCATCCCTATGTAATGAATGGCCCCATAGCTTCATTTCTAAATGTATTTTTTTCATTTTTTGGTTCGTAATTTTTCAGCTAATTCTGTGTGTCTGCACTAACTCACAGATGTTCTTGGTTGGTTGGCTCGTTTCTTTGTCATGATCATAACACACTGGCCGGAATTTGCGCCACCGTTGGCCACGGAGGCAATTTTCATAATGCTGCTGGATGACCAGTAGTCACATACTTTTCAAAAAAACCTAATTGAAACTAAATGAGGGGATGATCTAGTTAATGACTACTTTTTTCAAAATATCTATCTGGTTACAACGGACTTTAAATTTGAATTGAATATTGAACGTCAGTTTTACCAATTGCAGTCAAAGTGTTTAGGGTGTTTAATGGAATCTGTGAGTTGAAGAATATGTTAATCGACTGTTCTATTAGGATGGAAGTATTGGTTAGTCAGATGAAAATATCGAACACAGTCATTTGCGACGTTTCGTGTACACTAGTAAATAATGATACAGTTGTTGTTTGCTTGGTTTATCCATCTCTATGTGACGCACATAAGAATGCTTAATGACCCTTCCTATAATACGAGTTTCACCAGTGCGCAAGTTTGAGTACTATTAAGATGGATATTTTTGTTTGTCATCCATATCTAGAAACGTTAGAAAACTGTATAATCCATTGATTTTTACCGGGTATTTTATACTAGTAGTAAAATAACGTAGGAAAACTCACCTGTGGGTTTTTTCCACAGTTATTCGTGGAAATATTGCTTCAGAGGAACCCCTCCCACTAGGGATATTCGGGAAGTCTTGCACGTACGTTGTTGAACAAGAGAAAGGAAAATGACTTCGTATGGACAGAAAATTAATCATTATGCAGATAAGTGCGTAGAACATGAAAAAATAAATTTTCCGGCGAAGGCCTGAAACACGTAGGTTCTTAGTTAGATGACAGGCAACAATAGGTTTCATGATAGCCCCCTAAGTAGTTGAAGGCCCAGTGCAGGAAATACGAAAATATACCTCCGTGGTTTGATAACTCTGAGTTCGAGAAGGCCACCGTGACCGAGTGGTTAAGAACGCGCCCTTCACGGGAAGGGGCCGGCAGTTCGAATCCCTGCAGTGTCGCTCTATGATTTCTCCCCGTAGGGAAAAGAGAAAACTCGCCACAATTCTCCACTCTCTCCAGGTGTCGGAAATGGGTAACGGATTGACCGGGAGTAATCGTCCTCATGATGGTTATAAGATTAAAAAAAAAAAATCTAAAGGATGATAGGTATTAGGCTTGATTGATTGATTCGAATAAAGAATCCTTTTTTGCATTACAGATAAGAAAAAAAGGAAGGAGCTAAAACAAGGTGGGTTGTGGATAAGATATCCATTTGGATCAGTACGAAAGTTTTGTTTACTAGGAGCCTCCAATGATTTTGAGGTTAAACCAAGTAGAAATTAATAACTGAGCTGTAGTAGTGAAAGTTCGGCAATTGGCGACGGCGAAGAAAACTTCTTTACTTATCCTTTTGTTCTTTCCTGATTCACAACAACGCGGGCGAACAAAGACACAAAAAGAGAGAGAAAGACATGGAAAGAGAAAGAGACTTCTTAGTTTTAATGCTGTACAATGAAAAAATTTTGAAAATTCTAGTTCACATGTCTCTCGAATTCTGTGTTTTCTTGCTTTTGATTAAAGCTCCTGTGATTCTGCTCAATATTTATAACAGTTATACACATTATTTCATCAAATGCTTTAACTTTATAGAACAATGATGTTTTTCCTCCTCATCACGTAGTCGAAAATTTTTTTTTGCAAGTGTGATACAGTTAATCATTTCCTCTCGTTAGCATATTATCATAGCCCTATCTATGGAGTTGATTTTACGTATTACAACAGGTGTGTCGTACATATTATGATTGCCGTTAAAGAACTTTCCTTTTCATGTTTCTGGCTCAGATTGAATCTTTTGTACCATAATTATTAGCATGAAAATATCCTAAATTTTTCGTGTGATAAAATATATTTCCTCTTAGCTCCTTGGTTGGCATACTAGTTGCTACATGGAAGTGAAAACATAGTACTGGATGTCGGCCTCATAGTCTTAGACGCAAAACTATTTTAATCCATCAGTTTTACTCTAAAAAATAATTCCTTATAAAGCAAAATTCCTGAGCTCGAATTTCGATGTAAGTGTGCGCTAAAAGGAGTGCTTTCAAAAATGCATCGTCACTGAAATTTCTGCTTTTCAAATTATAGCTACATCTATTATCAAACCTAGATTGAGACGAAAAGAATTCATTGCCTTCAATCCTTTGTTTCAGCTAGTGACATGGTATTACAAAAAATATGCGAGTATCGGCTAAGAATCCTTACTTTGAGATATTTCAACAACGAATGATGTTTTTCATATCCCCTTTATTTGAAATGTAAACTCCTTTTCAAGCTTTTCTTTCTATATCTACTGTGAACAGGTGATCAAAATTACGCCAGAGGTCAACGTAATCTCAGTTAAGGTAGGTTTTAATAAAATCCTAGCCCAATCTGTTCTTACGATTAGAATTCTTTGAATCTAGAACTTCAGTGCTGCGCAACTTTTTTTAAAAAAGCGAAAAACACTTCTTGCTTGGTAAAGTCTAAAGTATTTAAAGCGTTTTTGCTAAAAATTTGTATATGGCTTTTTTTCTTTCTATGCTGTTCGACGGGAGAGATTTAAAATGTTTTAGTTGGCATGCCATTTTAATTATGTAAGTTTTTGCTTTGAAGAAATCTCTACGGCTGCACGATATTTTTCAGAGTAACACACATTGCACTTCGACTCTCGCGAACTCTATGCTGAACCGAAATCCCATTTGCATTCAGTGGATATGATTACCATTTTTAGCCACAAAATAAAATAAACACAAAGAAATGACAACAAACGGGCTTGAAACTTTTCGAGAAAGTTGAGACATCAGTTATCTCCTAAATTTCGATTAAATTGTATTGAGCTGAAGTTATCATTTACCATCATTTCGATACTTCCACGTGTATTTCAAATATTTTTTATTTATAATTATATTGTGTCTATACATTTATATTTGATTTTTTTCAAGGGTAATTACATCAACCAATAAAACCTGAACTTTTTTTAAGCACACTTCGTTTGATATAATGACAGGAGAAATTATATTATTTGTTTTATGCCTGGAACAGAGCACATGTCCTGGATTCCTTACCATTTCACTCAAATATTACCATTCGAATGCTTTCTACTCAGATGAAATGAATACCGAAAAAAAAATCCAATTTTACTAACTCCTTTCCGAGGAGCTCCGCTCTCATCTAGACTGAGAAAAAATATTTGAAAGATTGTAAAGGCTAGAGGAAAGTGTTAGCTTTAAATTGAGACAAATTTTATGTTTTCAGATCCATTAGATCAGAATCTAGAGTCTTGTGGAATTGACCATGTTTCTAGGAAGTAAGAGTACATGTTGATGATCATTCGCGCGACCGGTCGAAAATTTGGTCATCGACTTTAATTTCCTTCTGGATCACCGAAAACGAAAAAGAAATTGTATATTCATTGGCGCGAAAAGTAGTCAGTGTAGGGTGTCCAGGACCAAGGAAGTTGGATACATGAAACCGTCGTCAGCGCTCTAAAGTGAAGCCAATTTTCGGTAGCTGTAGGGGGACGGCCTCAGACACGGAGGTGGGGCCACAGAACACTTACATAAGAAGAACTTCAAAACTACGGTGGACCCCAAGCCCGCTCTAGACAAACGCCAACCAATCAGCTGCCAGCAGTCACGACTGACCGCTGACGTCATCCAAGACAAAGCTTTCAATTGGCTGCGTATCCAGGCTTTACTGTGATACTCGTTTGGATTGGAATTTTAGTTTTTATTCAAAAGTTATGAAAAGTTTCTTGGCGGAGTATGGATAGTGAAAGCCAAAATGGTAAATTGCGGTTGTATTGACAATACTTTTTTTCATTATTTCATTCACTATACATACACGTGAATGCGCATTCATTTACAAATCTGCAATTTATATTTCGAGACTCACCCGCAATTAGGTTAAGCTCATGTCCTGAATGTGATAAAATAATCAAAAAGTGCAATGCGATCAGCAGTACATTTTCATGAATTTTTCTACGGAACCGAACACCAAAGTGTTATAGGAACGCCCTCGAAAACGATTAGGCATGGGTATACAAGTGTGCATTTATCAACATTTTACACACGTTTTTTGCAACTTACAGACTTTTGTGTAGGTGTACGTTAATTTTTGAAGATCATAAAACATTTCGTGAACTTCGATGCTTGCTACTTGAGCAACGAAACACTTTGTCTCTCCAATTTTTCGTCTCAATTTGCTATGACCGTCATCAGGGGAAAGCGATGTATTTCAGAAAATTTGTATGCGAATAATTGCACATTTCTAACACATGGAACAATTTTTGGCAAATGATTTAGTACATAAATTTCGAACAAGACATGGTGGTGGCATAAATTTACAAGCTATTATTCGTATTGAAATAATTAATGATGAACTATAACGCACAAGGCAAACAACCAAAGATGACCTGTCGTAAGTTTCATCTATGCGCAAACATACCAAGCAGCAAAATTTTTATCTGGTATATTCCATCTTATATTAATGACGACCGCAAAAATTAATTAGTAGTGTCCAAGCAAAATTATTTTTGAAGAAATATCGCGCCCAAAAAATAACATTCAGGTTTTCCATGAGACAAGGAGTTGTCCAGGTGCATACCCCCTGAGTTTTACTCTACACGTGTTACTGAAAATTTTGAACGAGTTAATTAACCCGTCGTGACGGTTTTACAAGTAAATTAACCCGTCAGTAACGTCGTCGCGTCGCTTGCAAAGTTATCTGAAGCTTCCGGAACTTGTCAGGAGTCAAATATACTCAATGGAATCATGAAATGAACACGCAGGTCTGTGGGATCTTTTCTTGATAAGCATCGCCACTAATGCAACACATTCGTTCACCCACTTGTAACTATCGAAATAATGCTCTTATTGACTTCAAATTACTCTCGAAAGAAATATTAAAACATTAAACGATTAGAGCGAAGAAATGTTTTGATACTGCTTATGAGAGTAATTTGAAGTCGATAGGTGCATTATTTCGAAAGCTACAAGTGGGTGAACTTATGTGTTGCATTAGTGGCGGGGCTTATCTGGAAAAGATCCGATCAGTAGAACATCGATGAGATCAAGTGTTGCGTTGGCGGAAGTAAAAATACAATAATTGTCAAATGAATAAATGCGTAACTCACTTGCAAGCCTGTTCAGAAACGCTACGTGGAAGATGCACTCACAGCTCACAGCCCTTGCAGACGAAATACCTACTGCATTTAGTCAATATAAAATAGTGTCAACAGTATTCAAGGTGTACCGTAAACCCACACAATAGAAGCTACTTAAATTCTTTCACATGCCAGCCCTTACTCTAAAAACATAAGCATAGTCAATTATTATATAAGTTAGTTTAAGCCTTCCAAACCACAACAAAGGTGTTCCAAATAGAGAAATGAATAAGGACATGTACACTGAAGTCTATGCACAATGCGTGCTCTCACACAGGCCTTCTTTATGCGGTGACACGAATGCTGCGTGCCTTAGAATATTATGTACAGTATGTGATGACTTTTCAGTCGTCTTTCGAGCTTTCTGCTGCTATCATTCACCCTACTCTGTCCAACTCTGGCTTGTAACTTGAAAAATACTTCCTGCTACAATTCACAGACACTTCAATGAATGATGAACTCAGTGGTTATTTCAACACAATCAACCTGTGTTGTTACCCTCCATGATGCTGAAGAGCATTGTTTGCTGGTCACTGGTGGCACGCCTAATTTCAAAAGTGGCAGGCCTCGACGCCCCAGGAATGGCAGGCCTCACAGCATCAGGAGCAGGAAATTCAACTAAGCAGCGATGGAGAAATAAAAGAAGAAATTAAGAACAGTGATATATCACTTAAAAAAATTTAAACACACAACCCATTAAGTAGGACTTCCAGCAACCTTAATTTTTCCTGCGTTTAAGGTTCCATGACATGCTTTCACAGAGCAAGTAAAAGGGAATGAGTATTGAGTAATATACTCATCTGGGCTAAGTACCATTCAACATGAATCGCCAGGCATATGAGAGTCATTGGGCTCCTGTTTTCAAAATTAATTTATATCACATCATTTAAAAAGATGTTCCTAACTGTCATAACTTATCCCAGGTTAAACGACTGGTCGCATTTTGTTTAGAAGTAAAAAATGTTTGACAAAAGGGTTATGCAACTTAAGCTTGGAAGTGATGGCCAACTGTCTTGAAATCTTTGTTACAGCCTAAAATGCCTACAAAAACACAAGAGTCATGCAAGAACAGCACAGTGATAGCTCTTGTGTTTTAGACTTGACCAATAAACAGGATCCACCAATCCTTCATGCCACAAACTACCAATGTACGACATTACTGATGTAACCGAGACCTAAAGAGCAGCCCTCAGGCAAGGCAGGGCACTGCAACCCCGTGTACATGACAAACTCAATTTAATCAGTGTCTCAAACATCAGGCATGTAGTAGAAAAATTTTGATTACAACTACAATAATTAAATTACAATCCTGTCCAGCCAGACAACTTGTACCATAGTCTTCTTTAGCATATCTGGCACACAATACATTCTCTCCTTCCTGCTATGACACCACATTCAAGAAGGTATCCCTCTCTTGCTTATACTTTGTACAATCCAAAAACAGTGTTCAATTGTGTTTTTAACTAACCCCCCTAGAAAAATTTTCAACTAATAAAAGCAGTTTTTTTGCACTTATTATTGCAACAAAAGCTCCATCACTTTTCAATGCAGAAACTCGTTTCAGGTTTCCTTAAACACAAAAATAAACAATGCATAACAAATGGAAACAGAATTGTCAATATTGAATTGTAAAAGGGTACATTTTCAAAATACAAATTTGTGAATGAACACCGATTTCTAGTAATACTCAAGCTTAGAGTAGAACATTAAATTATGCTCCCTATTTTTGTAAATAGATCATTTCTGCATAAAATGAGAGTAGAATCAAGTTTCAACAAAGACGGCAAAGCCTTTGTTGATCTTATTGTCAATAACTTACAATAGGAGAAAAGGGTGATTGGAAAATTCAAGAAATAATCTTGCAATGCTTGTAAATTATCCATACACAATGTGTGGCTCAGGGTGTTGTCCCCTCATGAAAACCCACACCAATATAAAAACCAAGCCTTTGAGATATCAGAAAAAAAATTTTTTACCCCTTTAGATGCAAATTAATCATTTTTAACAATTAAATTAAATCACCATGTTACTCAGCTCCTAGCCTTTTTGTCTTGTGAACCATTGCACAGATCCCCATGAATTTTTCACAGCTGACACTTGCAAACAAAAAAATCAAATTATGCAAAAAATGAAAATTGATTAACATGTCATTGCCTCTTAGGGCTATAACGTGCAATGTTTATGCATGTCTTAAAATAAAATATTTGTTGTTTCTCTTGTGACAAAAACAGCGCGTATAGGATTTCCTTCACAGATGCGGTACATTGTTCAGCACATTGGAATACAACAAATTTTGAATGTAAATGAATTAAATACTACCCATCATTGCCTACACAACATTTTTAAAGTGACATTACCTAATTATGTAAAGTGGTATACAATAAATTAATGTGATTTTCAACTTTAACATGATCCGATTTTAAAATGCACTTCACTATTTCAATATGAAAATTTACCAATCTCAATTAGAACATTTTTTATCTCAACAACCTTTATTAATTTTAATTGGATTTCTCTTTATTCAATTTTAGTCAAATTTCTATTTGAGGGCAAAGTTCATAATAATGAAAATTCCATTTACCCTGAATAAAATTTCTCAGACAGACCTCTCGATTATGTTTTTTCATCTTTAACTATTTGAGACAAATCCTATGTAAACTTTGGATGGTCACCTCTGGTGGCCAACTCTGCATGACCGCTGATTGTGAACAACTTGTTTGATTACTTTTCATTGCATAAAATACCAAATCTGAAGGTGACCAGATTTAGGATAGGAAGCTGGCATACTCAAAACCTAATCATTCATTTTACTGCTAAATAAAGTCAGAGTAGGGACACTATTATTTCTCTACAAGGCTACCTAAATGCAGAATCTTGCATGATGGTTTTTTCTATTATAATACAAGCAATGAGCAGTAGAAAAATAACTGAAATTTAAAAGCAAAACTATTTTTTTAAATGGATCATGCAGGGTTATTCAGTGAAATCATGATAGCATAATGAGAACTCTACATGCTAAGCATAAGTTATTTTTGAAAATCTTATAACTAGTCTTATTATTGTTACTGAACTTAATTTTTTATACATGGAAATTTGAAAATTATTTACATGCCAGCAAATTGAAAGAACTTAGGTAAAAGACAATGGATGTACATTCAAAGTGTGTAACAGTCACTTATTCAAAAAAACTACTAATGATGTATTTTGATTGTGTTCATTTAATATGAAACAAGCAGTTACTGCAAATACAAAGTGAATAAGAATATGGCAAATTTGACACATATCAATTAGCATTTATTTATTTTAAAAATAATTACTTCTAGAATTGCATTTGTAATTAAACTTTGCATAAAAATGTGATATCCTAATCTTAATGTAAATTAAATTTTTGGGTTATCTAATGGTTTCTCTATTTTAGTTTCAGCTACAAATATTATATTTTGCTTTGCCAATATCATTTAGAATAAAAGTTGCAGCTCTTTAACCCTTCATTTACTCCATGGTATTATTGGTCAATTAAGCAAATATTTTTCCTAACAATGGGTAATAAGAAACTCATTATTAATTAATGAAGCTTCGATTCAGTAGGTAAATTGGGATATACCATGCAACTATAAGTTTTATATCACATACCTTGGTCTTGCAGAGCTGCTAAGATTTCAAAATATTTCTGGCATTTTTGACGGGAGACAACTGAACATGGATTTAAAGTCTGAACGACAGAATGGTCCGCACAAACAATTCGGTATTTTGGATTTGTTATCCAACTTCAACGTTGCGTTTCAACATGGTTTAATTCAATCAAACATCGAGCACTTTTTTAAGCGTACGCAAGAAGCCATTTTTACTTCTGCAGCTACGTCGCAACAGTCACAGCCGCCCTAACCACATGTAAACAAAGTCACGTGACCCTTTCCTGGCTCCGTCATTGGCCAATTGACAACTACGTCATCGCGGACAGAGCTAAAACCATGGTAGACTAAAGGAGGTAAAGTCACTTCTACGGGGACAGCCGCGCACATTCGCTAATTCGACTAGCCAATAGAAAGCTTCATTGCAAACAAGCCGGATGACGTCACCTACACGCCATTACGTCAACGGCGGCGGCAGCGTACTACTACGCAGCGTACTCTGCCCTACCAGACGTACGAACAACAACAGGACCGACTGCCTGTGTGCTTCAGCAGGTACGGATTGGATTTTTGAAAAATTGAATTCGGTCCAGTTACGTGCAAATCTACCAGAACTAAAAGGTTATTGATCTTCAATTTAATCCTACCTCTTGTCTCATAAATTAAAAGCTCTATCCAAACTGTAGGAAAATTTACTTTCTTCAATCATACAAGACGTTTTATTACCTTCTTCATGCGGATAAGGCTGACGATCGCGCACCGGATTGTAAGGATAAAATAAAGTTCCGTACTCAGATTTTTATTAAAAATAAAACATGCTACATATTTCGCTTGATTAGATCAGATTACAAGTTAGTTTAAGCCTCCCTAACCTCTACAAAAAAGAGCGTATCGATGAGAGTAGGGATGAAGGCACCATTTAGTATGGAGCTGAGGGAATGCGGAATCTATGCACAAGATGCATAGAAACAGTAAGCTAGGAAAGAAGTTCATGCAACAAGAAAAAGTTGAAGAAAAGTAGTAGGTGCTGAAAAGGAGGACAGGAGTGAACCGAAAAAAGATGGGTCGTAAAAAAACAAAAACCTGTTTTATTTCAACAATAAGACAGCCTACCTAACCTTTAGCTCGGGCCCTCACATAATCCCCCTGAGAGCGCTAATTCCCACAGATACAATAGTAGTATCCCTCTGAGGGGAAGATACCCTGTACATATAAACATTAAATTGAGGAGCAAGAATATGACGAAATTAATGCTGAAGAAGAAAATCATAGGTGATGAGAAACGGAATAGCAGTGAATAAAAAGAAAAGAGAGTTCTTAACAAAAGAAAACAGAGCATTAAAATTTCATCAACAAAAAATGCCCTACCAAACTCTCACCATGGGACTTGACATAACTAGTTCTTCAAGAATGGGGAACAAAATACAAGCAACATTTATTGGTCCCGGAAAAAATATTTTTTCACATGAAAATACATTAAATATACATCACGTAACTTTTTGGCGATAATGAATGAAACAAACTATTTTCCTATCAAAACATTTGGTACACCACCGCTCTAGGCGCGTTTCAACATTTTCCCGGTTATAAATTCTAAAATCTACACAAAAGAAACAACATAAAACTAATTATTAAAATCTAGGAAAGGACTTGATTAGATTATTAGTTAGTTTAAGCCTCCCTATCCGCAACAAAGGCGATCCAAAGAGAGGAAGGAAGAAACCACCATTTAGTATGGAGTTAAGGGAACGCGGAATCTGTGCAGAAAGGGCATGGAAACAGTAAGAAACGAAAGATGTTCATGAAACAAGATCAAAGTTGAAAAAGAAAGTAGTAGGTGCTGAAAAAACAGGACAGCAGTGAACCGAAAGAAAGATGGTCCTAACATAACAAAACACATTTTATTTCAACAAAAAGAAGGCCTACGTAACTTTCAGCTCGGGCCCTCACATTGTCCCCCTGGGAGTGCTAATTCCCATATACAATATTTGTGTCCCCCTGAGGGGAAGGAAAGAACTTGAGTAATCACAGACGACAAAAGACTAATAAATAATAAACTGCACCACTCCTAATGCAGTAGCGCTATATTCAAACATCAGGACACTCTGCATGCCAGTAAGTAAAGAACTATAAAATAAAAATGAAGTGAACACTTAATATTCAAAAACGAAGAAATTTAGCATGATGTATTACAAAGATATACTTTAGAATGACCAGCATAATTATTATTATTATTATTATATAAGGAAGTTTTAGGCTATCACAAGTTGAACACTAATGGTTGTTCATTAGCAGAAGTGAATCACTGTGAAGTGAATCAAAGCAAAGCGAAATGAATCATTTATGCATAATTTTATTGAGTTTCTCTTTGGAACAGGTAGTCCGAAGAGAACTGTTGTACGCCCTAATTGACTGCAGTGTTCTGCATCTGACAAAAAACTACATTGTTATTTGGGAACAGCAAGTGCGGAGTTTAGGGCAGTTATTATGGATTACTTTACACACAGATTTGCAGAAGCCTGGTAAATGACTAATTTTACTGAAAAGATAAAGGAAAACTCTCTCATAACAAATGATAGTGTGTACAAAACACTTACTGCAATATTTCAGTCCCTTGCGCGGATCATCAGACTGAATATACTCTTTAAATGGAACAAACAAATGAAAACTGAAATTTGTTACGCTAAGAATGGAAGAACATGTACTGCAGTTAGCCAAAGATGTCTTTTTCAGTTGCTAGTGGTAGACGTCTGTTTTCATGGCAAGGTAACCAGAGATATAAGTGGCGGCATCTTCCACTTCCACAGAAGCAAAAATTTCTCTGATCTCGGTGGCTCCGTTGAACACCACGACAGCCTTTTGTTCCTCTTCAGACACCTTAATGATAGGTGGAATTACTTCACTTTCTTCTGGCCCCTGAAAGGCAAGAAAAAAATGTGAACTCATGTTAACAATTTTTTCAATGAAGTCTTTGGCTTCATAAGCAAGAATTTCAGTTGCATTCAAGAATACAGATTTAAATCTTAGAGAAAATGGAAAGTAAAGCTAATATGATAAATTAGATGCAGGTGAGAGCAACTAGAAAAGGGGTCAGTTGTAACGAATTATGCTGAATGGTAAGCAGCATTGAAAAGTATCCAAAAAAAATGGAGATGATAAACTAGAGCATAATACTAAATGTAAAAATATAAGGAGCATCAATGGAGAAAAAGAAGAAAAGAGACAAAACGATAGGATTGGATTAGATTATATGTTAGTTTGAGCCTCCTTAACCACTAAAATAAAGCGTGTTTAGAGGAGAGGAAGGGGAAAGGCACCATTTAGTGAGGAGATAAGGGAATGCAATGTGAGATATCATGGGGGAAACAAGATATGAGGGGAAAAAGTAAACGCGAGATTGAAAGTAATAAGCAGAGAAGTGTGAAATACAACGCTTAACGCAAAACCTAAGTTTATGCACTCAATCTATTTCCCACAATTCCTCTCTAACAGTTAATGTTGTCTAATATGTTTACATTTCCTAATCCTAATCTAATCCAAACTAATGAAAACTTTGAAGGAATAAGTTTAAAAAATGCAAACATCAATTTAAAAAGACTCCTAATAATTGAGTCGGGAAAATCGGTCAATAATCTGGACAAAATCTTAAATTTTATTCTAGCATGTATGTATTCCTTAGAGGGTTACCAGACTCATCTCACCTCTGCTAAGAAGCCCAAGGTCTCTCCTAATTGCTCATCAGGAGCTGTCTCGCAATTGGAAGCGAGAGGAGCTTGAATGAGAGAAATGGCAGTAATCTTGGCATAGTTCTGCGTGAATGTTTTGGCATCTGAGAACTTCTGCAGCAGACGAATTTTTCCTAAGAATAATTTGAGCTCATCTTGGCAGAGATTTCTTGTTGATAGGTATGGCAGATGATGGCCATCCAAAACAGGTCTCAATGAAAGAATGACCGTTATGGATTGGATCAAACCTTGGATGAAGCGGCATCTCCGAGCAATATTTAAATCACCCAATTCTCAACAAATTGTATCCTGATATGCTGCAGCTCACAAGGATATTGACAGCCATCCATTTTTGAAAGAGTGTGTACCTCATTTTGCCTTTCAGTTTCATTTTAATGAATTCACTCAGGTATGGTCCCAGCTCTGGGTACAATTGAGCTAGCTGCGTGTCGATGTTGAAACGCTTGTGCAGAACAGGTCTCCTTTTCCTACCAGAGAAGCGTCTTTTCTTGCGTTCCTTCGAGTTTGCCGCACTTTCCACCCTGATGGGACAAGGAAATAATTCACGCTGACAAGACAGACTTGGACTTGAGTGCTGAATTTGCTGAACTGAAGTTTCTGGCTGACAAATTGATGAGAGAATTTCAGTTGCACATTGAGGAATCCTAGCGAGAGAATGAATTAACTAGCTACTTCAGTGAATGATTGGGAAGTTTGTCAGTCTTTTTTTGCCGATGAGCGACGAGTTGAAGCGGTGGCTGATTTAGGAGTCAAACAGGGTTGCTTGCTGGATGATTGGAGACTTGAAAAAGCCTGCTTGGGAGCTGATAAAAGACAGGAACTCTTGGTGGCTGTTTGAGGACTTGAACAGGCTCTCACAGAAGCTGATTGAACACTTGAATGGTCTCTCTCAGAACCAGATTGAAAACTCAAACGGGCTCTTGTGATGGCTGATAGAGGACTTGAATAGGCTCTTTTGATGGCTGGTTGAAGACTTGAATAGGCTCTTTTGGTGGCTGGTTTAGGACTTGAATAGGCTCTTTTGGTGGCTGGTTTAGGACTTGAATAGGCTCTTTTGGAGGCTGGTTGAGGACTTGAATAGGCTCTTTTGGTGGCTGGTTGAGGACTTGAATAGGCGCTTTTGGTGGCTGGTTGAAGATTTGAATAGGCTCTTTTGGTGGCTGGTTGAGGACTTGAATAGGCTCTTTTGGTGGATGGTTGAGGACTTAAACCTCTGGTCATTTGAAGAGTTGAAGGATGCCGAGAAGATGATGAAATTGTGATCCCTATTTCTGAAATTGGTTGGGATGGAGGGATAGGAACCAGTGTAGGCGGATTATTGTCCAATAGCAGTGAGTGATCAGCAGCTTGTTTGGGTTGCATGTCAATTCCATGTCCTGGAAGATAAAAAAATTCATATGAAAAAGTACTTAGCAAAACTTTTTTATATAAAAATTTATTTCCCCCTGTAATGAAATCTTTGATAGCCGTAAACACATGAAAATGTCAAAAAAGTTGACCCTAAATGACAACACTCAATTTGTTCAAGAGTTTTCTAAAATACTAAAAAGAGCTCAATACAATCTAACAGAGCTAAGGAAGAATTTAAATTTAACTGTTGAAAAATAATTACCTCGGAAGAGAAAAACTAGACCCATAAAACTTAGAAGAATCACCTACCACTCTTTAAAACAAAAGTTCAATGGACCTAATCTTTAGCTTATGAACATTATCTATGTTTCAATGGATTAATGTATTAGATTTATTTATACTACAATTAGAGGTGATGCAATTCTCCATGAAGAACAAGTTTTATCAGACTCAATTAGAGAACTAAAAACACTTACTGTGAAAATGGGCTATTAAAATGAAAGCCCGGTAACTCACTCACAGGTTTAAATTTGAGCAAGGAATTTTGTTAACAACTCTTTTTACTTAATTTGTACATTCAAACCCAACCATCTTGTCTGAAGAGCCAACTCGCAAAAATAAATGTTTTGTGGTGTTTATATCCACCAAACTGAATCAGTTCAATTTGAATTATGAAAACATAGAGACCAAGAATAAGTATGGATGGGTCTTGAACAATGGCTGCAGCTGCACCATTTGCACCTAAACCACAGCTTAATTGAGTACTTTAGAAAGTCATCAACCCATATCAGCTCACGCAACTATATATAGTAGGTAAATTTAAAATGTGAATAGAATTCAATACAAGCGTAATTGTGGGCAAGTTACTACACCACGGCGTTGGTATTACATGCATGGACACGTTCGAACATTTACTGGCAGTAGTGAGCGCAATACACGGTTTTGCTGTCTCATTTAGTCAGAGGCACTCTCGCTAGCAGGATGTCAGATAAATATAGGTATTTATTACCTAAGCTAAATGCTGAGGTAGCTCCCTTATATTTCAATAAAATATGCAGAATTGCTTATATTTATGTTATGAATATCTATATTGAAATAAATTTATTATTTAATTTACTTTCGATGAATTTTCCCCGGCCTACTATATATAGTATGTTGGGCAGATGTGACAACTGTTTCAATATTCGTTTATTGGATTATTTGTGTGGTTAACAATATTACATTTGTATACAATGCTAATTTTAGTTTAAAATAGCAAAAAACCTTCTTACTCACTAACATAAAATGTTTATTATCAGATCATTGACCGTGGACACGATGTTGGCAATGTTAGAGGAATGTGAAGAAAATCAAGCTGGAATCTTCATTGAACCTCCACCAGCTAATGGGGTTTAGATTTGAAGATTCTGCAGATGAAGATGCATGTGGCGACATTGACAACCTCATTTCAAGACTATTGCAGGCTCCTGCTACTGTTGTGTTTGCCAATGAAAATGAAAATGAGGAACCAGATGATATACAGCTGCCACAAAAAAGAAGCGTAAAAATCAAAAAGAAAGTTTCACATACAGCTGGAGCAAGAAAATTTGTTCACAATTTCCATTGATGTTGAAAGGCTAGAGTAATACAACTCCAACAGAAAATTTGAAAGAGAAATCAATAGTTCAAAAAATTGTATTTTTCTACTCTTAGAGCATATGTGAACTAATATGTGATCAGATGAAATTGTAAGTATGTCAGAAGGGTAAGCAATTTGACATTTCAGTACGCAGTTTGAGGACAGTACTTGTAATTCTTATTTTGTCTGGATACCACTAGTTGCCCAGTCATTAATTTAGTTGCCCAGTCATTTGAGTTGTATTGCCCAGTCATTTGAGCAACATTAATTTGCATCTTATATCTGATGTTGACAATTGCAATTGGAATACCATAAATGGGAGGCTTCGCTCTGTCTCAATTGCAAAAAAAATGGCCATGAAAAATTAGGATATATTTTTACTTGAATGCACTAAATGATTTTAATAATTTTGTTCCCAAAAATTGATAAAAGAACACATTTGAAGACGTTTAAAATTTATATTTTGCTTGCTAATGCGTAATTTTTAAGATAAAACATTAATAACATTCAGGTAAGAATATCATTATAGAGTTGAAAGCGTAATCGCCGCATTGTAGGAACACGCACAGACTCCTAGCGGGAGAACATCTATTTTGGTATGGCTAAGTTAAGTTATTTCAGGTTAGTTTAGGTTTGTTGGTTTCTTCACTTTCATATACAATGTTTTTATGACTTCAAAGTTGAATAACTCAAAAATCATGCATCAGCAAGCAAAACGTCATTCCTGTAAATTGTTCTTAAATGTGTTCCTTTAGCGATTCTAGGGCACATTCTGTGAGCACATTAAATTTTAAATTGACCAAAACTGGCATTGTCTGTAGAAAATTCATAGACAAGGTTTTGCATCTCTCTTGTAAACACTTCACTTTAAGGTGCAAAGTAGGAAATTATTTTAATTTATCTGAAAGTTATAAATGAGATAGATTACACAACCAAAAAAAGCTATTGTTAAGCTACATTCAGAACACTAAATTCAAGTTTTATAGTGTGGCAATCCAAACTAGCTTTCATCCTGAGCACTGTTGGTTTACAGTTTGCTCCTTGCTAATTTGGATCTAAAAGTGAAAACAATATTTTTTATACAACCAATAAAGTTTTTATCATGAACCCATTATAATTTGACATCATATCCAACTTGCTAATAAATTAACAGACAAAATTTACATAGTACTATTAAAGCTGATGGCACTCTGCTACCATATTTTGTTACCATTTTGAAATGAACAGCTCATGAAAAATTAGTCTACAAAATTTAAAAATAAACAGGATGTCATTAATAAATATTGAATTGTAGTACATTCTATTTCCATACTTATTTTTCTCTGCCCTGTGTTTTAAATTCGAGGCGAGTAAATAGCATTTTCCAATGGAACTGGCATTTGGTTTCAAAGATTTCATAAAGAAATGCATCGCTAAGTGCATAGATCAGTCAAAAACCATATTTTCTACATTGAATTCAATTCATTTTAAATTTCTTACCTTCAAGGTCTGCAAGCCCGTGATTATAAGGCAACGGCACAACACCACCACTTTTTAATGGTAAGTGAGTCTTGAATGGCGAAAGGATTCTTCAGAAGTCAGTCATTTTGAAATTTAACTCAGATCATTTAACTGGACATTTCCACTCGCTGCAATCCATTCTTTAAAATTAACAAGTGGATATTAGAAATATCGTAAGTCTGGTTGGTGTTTAGAATTACTTTCGCACCCAATAAAAGAACACTTTTTAATTCTAATTCGAGGCAGCGGCGACATTGCGACCTCCTCAACACGTGAACAGTTTCAATGACGCTGCAAGTTTGTGATGTCGTACTCGATTCATGCACGCGTCAGGCTAACAGTGGTGCCAGATTTCGGGCTAGCAGCGTTGCCAAATTTTAGCGCTGCTATTGGTCCGTTTCCATGACGTCCCCTACACACCACTCGATTCTATGAAAGACTGGTTTGCCGCTACCTCCTTTATGTATACCGTGGTTAAGCCCAGATTAGACGGTGGCAAAAAGTGTGAACTTTTGCTCGCGGCATCGCTAGCTCCACCCATTTCCTCTCTTTCTACCGCAACTCTGCTCTCGTTGGCGTTGTTGCAACGTACAAAAGTGTCAACTTTCGTGTTCGCTCTCCGCACGATAGGAAAGCATGCATGCAGAGGCTGCTGCCCAGTAGTCATTCAGACTTCGTTCACGAAACATGTTTGCGATTAGCTGTCCTCTCTTATCTCCTGCTCCGCTTGCTGACTGCAGTAGGCGGTCGACAACATTATTCATGGTAATCGTAAAAACGCACCCATGTTTATGGAGAGAGATGAGTAACGAGTATAGAGATAGATCTCTACGAAAAATAGCACTGAACAAGATCTTCAAAGAAATTAAGCCAGCGATTCAATTAACTCCTGAGTAAACAAAGAATAAATACACTTCAGTCGCAGTTCAGGCGGGAGAGCAAAACTAAAAAGATTGTCAGAAATCAGGTACAGGAACTGATGAAATAGTATTCCCAAATTGTGATTCCCATTCCCAATAGTATTCCTATTCGTAGACGAAGGTGACACTCATTGCGTCTCTTCCTAATCATTGGATAAAATACTTCATTCTCAGCCTGATGTAGGTAACAAATTAATTCTTACACATGTATTATTGATCCTATAATTTCCTGCATAAAAATAACTATGATGATTTTTTTCGGAAGTTCGAAATCACAGTAGCGCGATTTCAGTTACAATAATTTGCAATGCCCTAGGTTGCAGAAGTAAAAAATGACGGAAGTTAGCATGGTTTACACTATATATACTTTTTCAGGAAAGTAAGTGTTCAAGTATAAATTTATACTAAACTGCTTTGTAAAAATTTTCAATTTGTTTGTCTAATACTCATATTTATTATTGTTCAAAATACAATCAATACAGTGTTACAGTTTGTATGTCAGCCTGATGACTTAACCAAGCATTAAATAATAAAACCAAATATATAATAATGTCGTGATAGATATTTTCTTCACTAATATTAGTGCTATTTTAATGTATGATGAAATATTATTTATGATGGTACTTGCTCTCAAAATTAGAGTTATTTGTACCGACGCACAAGCTGCAATTAAGTGTACAAGTGCCTCATTATTACCAGTTTTGGATGTATTTTATATTTATGATAATCAATTTGCATTCCACCAAGCAAAAAAAACTTTAATTGCAATCAAGCGTAGTTGCATTCACGGGAGCAACGCATTCCAAACCAGTTTTTAATCAAATATATTTTACGATGATATTAAGCCACATTAATTTCAAAATTCTTTTTTTAGAAGGTATATATATATTTTGCTGGTATCAGAACCACAAAAATAATATCAATGCATTTATTTAACCATTTTTTAATTTTGAATTACTGTGAATTAACCGTAGAAAATGAACATGACTTGAAAGACATGTATTGCTAAATACAACAATGAAAACAAATCCGGCTTTTCCAGTTTTATTCGTATGCTCTACAGGTCCTTTGCATTCTTAGAGAGCGCCATTACGACGCTACCACCCACGGCCGAGTTTCGTGCGCTACTGAGCGCCGTGTGTGTGGCTGGCGAACACCGCATCGTATAATAACATTGCAACGTGTTGGTGACGGCGGCTGCCATGACTTCGAAGAAGAGAGCGCATCTCTCACACCCAAAAGTGCCACTTTTTGCCACCGTCTAAAGGCCCGTTTACACTGGGGCAACGACAGGGTTGAGCAAGCGCTTGACGCGCGCTTGCTGCAGCGCTTGACGCCCACAACTGTTCACACCCATTTTTTGATACACGCGCCTGCCTCACACTTCAGTCGGCATCTAGACACCTGTGAGGATGGATGTGAGTGAAGAAGAGCTGTGGGCAATTATTTTAGGGTGTGCTGCTGTGAAGAAAAAAAAGGTAGGCATCGCAGCATTTTGATTAAAAAATGGTTGCAGAGAAGAGACGAGAGGGGTTCATGCACTCACATCTTCTGAGAACTTTCAGTTGAAAATGAATTGGATTTTCGAAACTAAACAAGACTGCATTCAAAACCTGCATTGAGTTCAATTGTTATTGAAACATGTGAAGCTGTATTGAGGGATGACTACTTGAAGGTTGGTGAAACAATTAATTTTCCATTTTGTTTATTAAATCCTTTCAAAACCATTCCGTTGTTAAATCAATATTTGGTTTCAAAAATAAGTCACATTTCCAGTTCATTTCAGTATAGAAAAATAGGAAAAACTTATATGATGAATAGGTGTAGAATGGTAGAAATTTTTTGACATAAAATTCCCATGAAAAAGCAAAGATAGACGTATTTCCCAGTATTTGTATTGCAAAATGTACCTAAAACACATAAGCTATGGTGAAAATACTATTTTAAATACATAAATGGCCTTAGCTCTGTATAGTTCAATCACGGTTGCTACTAGAGAGCGAGACCATGCAAATGTGGTGTTGCTCTCCATAGTTCAAGCTGAAGCGTTTACGCATAGACTACCGCACATTACCACGGACAGCAGCCGACTGAGTGCAGCGTCTGTGTTGCAAGAGGCAGGGCGGCTGTGAATCGCTAGCTGGTCAATCACTCGGATGCCCGCCTGAAGCGCACGTAGCTGCTGCACAGAGGGGCGGTGAGGCGCTTGACGCCCGTGTGACGCCCCTAGTGTAAACGGGCCTTAATACGGGCTTTTAGTGATAAGTTGCGGATCTTGTATATGGTCTGTTCTGTGAGTGAGCTCAGTTTGCAACTGGCGCTCGGCGTGGAAGGGCGCAGCTTATCCATGCTGCGTTCAAGGACTACTTTCCAAATATCCCGAGCTCATGCATTATACACAAGTGCAATAGTACTTTCAAAAAAGATTCAGACATAGGTTTTCACGTGTACGTACAGAAATTTCATGAATTACAAACTTCAACAATAAATACATTTAGCTAGAAGTTAAAATTAGAGCACATAAACTACTTAAGATAAGATGAATATCAAACTTACTGCTCAACTGCGATCGTCGAGCGAAATTTTACTTCTAATTCAATGGAAAATACTACTCACGTGATTTTTTCATCAAGTTTAACACTCACGCATTTCAAGCTGCGCATAGAAAATTTATGATTAATGTTTCCTGTCATAATTTCAAAAATTTGAATTTCTGTAATTAAGTACGTTTGTGTGAGTGGGCAGGTTTCGTATAACTGTGACATTTTTCAAGGAAAAACGCAGCAATGCACTGAATCTACCACTAACCTCATGCCACTGGAGGAATTGAAAAAAAAATTCAGTTTAATAGCTCCACATTATTGAAGCCTTTGGTATTACTTTCAGACATAGATTTGTGGATTAATCCTCTTTTTACATCTTATTTTTTTAGGGTCTACTGATTAAAATTAGGAATGGGGATGCTTATTTTAGCTTGACCAGTTCATGACCCTCATCCGTATTTTTAGGACATCCGTCATTCTAGATTCATAGGAGTAGGACTATCCCCACTAAGGTGCGCCGATGAAGAATGCCTTTAACCAATTATGTACCGCTGAGGTTTATAGCATCATGCAGTACATTTGTCATTGCTTACCACAGTATTGGCGTCTACTTGATCAGAATCTCTGTCTTCAACACTACTGTAACTGAAATCACTAGTGGATTCTTCAATACCCCAATTTTCCCATATCTAATACATCACAGTCTGAATCATAATCTGAAGCTAAATCAGTAGAGTTTGGTTTATTTGCGTACATGGTTGTTTTACCACCTAACATTGATTTGGGGATGGCTGTCTCACACACAACATATTCTATAACAAAATCCAGGTATAGGAAGAAATTGTCACAAAAGGTGTATTCGGGACACCAAAAAAAACAGTGTAAGCCATAACATCTGTACCACTGTACCAAAGTTGTACAAATTGCATATATTTAAAAAAAATTTATTGAGATCCACAAGGGTCCAGTCAGCTCAATCATCATCACTATTATAAAAGGAGCTGCGTCCGTCCGTCCGTCTGTGCGTCACACCCATCAGCCGAGAGTGTGTGATGAGCGTATCTGTGATACAATCTTTATCAACTCCACAATTATTTTCGTTACATTAAGCCCGGGCCAGACCTTGCAACTTCTCGCAGTTGATGCGGCTTCGACGAGTTGCCGAGGGCTCTCTAATCGCTAGAGAGCAGCCTTTTTCATCATGAGCGGGAAGCTAAGCTCTGCCCGATCGGTGTCGCAGGTGCACGGCGCACGGTCCGCGCACCGAGTCAGTCAGTGTCGTGGAGGGAGTATATAGTGGAGGGCGCATAGTCGTATGCAAAGAGAACAAGTTTTTGAGATTTCTCTCGTGTCTGTGGTAACCAATAGCGTTCTCGCTACTGTGACGTCAGTTACCCACAGACCACGGTGGAGTGTGCACACGCTCGCTTAATGCTCTCTTAGCTGTTGAGTCATCGCACCTGGGCATTTCAACCCAGATCTTAGTTTTCTCAAGAAATATATAATATCAGAATTACTAGCAAAGATATTTTTACAGTTGAAAACTATAAAGATTACAGGACCTTGAATATAACAACAAATTACAGAGCGACTTGCACGCGCACCTCATCCTTTGATTGGTGGTGCAGTACTAATCTTGCTTTGGAAAATGGGAGGCGGAGTTGTAGAGGAGGTGAGGAGGAGCCAACTTCAGCCAAGCGTCTGTGATTGGCTCAGAGGTGGTCACGTGTGGGGCCTTGTGTATGCCCCAGTCTCTCAACTTTTGCAGCTAATTTGAATCCGATCGAAACCAGCTATGCTCCCTCCAGTATATTCTAGCTCCATGGTCAGTGTCGTGGAGGGAGTATAGATGGAGGGAGCATAGTCGACTGAAATGAGAACCAGTTTTTGAGATTTTTCTAATGTCTGTGCTAACCAATAGCGTTCTCGCTACTGTGACGTCAGTTACCTACAGACTACGGTAGAGTGTGCACACGCTCGCTCAATGCTCCTTTAGCTGTCGAGTCTA